>OZ005649.1:317782931-317882931 GCA_963930645.1 Salticus scenicus | reverse complement strand
AAAAGAATCCACCTTGTCCTGCCAAAACTGCGAGCATGATGCAGTCGTAAATGGTTCTTTGTTCTTCATTCATTAGTGGCACATTGCGAGCAACAATCGCTGCCATTTCTACAGTATTGTATTGTAGTTCACGATTCAATTCAGTGCTTAATAAATCAGATGCATTTCGATTTGTTGAATGCATACCGAAATGACTGAGTGGTAAGTTGGCAATGATAATGCAAAGATCCTCAATAGCAATCAATGCTTCATTGTACATAGCGTCACTGAATACTATCGTTAGATCGTTGCACCGTGAACGATGTTGATGCAATATATCATCAGTCATTGAATCTTTGTGATTATCCCATAATGTCTCTGCTCGGGCCTGGAAACATGTAGTCAATACTATAGCGAATAGTAGACGAATTTGTTTTGCTGTACAGTTCAGTCCTACTTCAGCAAGCATACACTCCCACTGGTTGTCGTCTTCCAGCAAGCCGAGTGCAAGGCATGCATCTTTATACGTTGGAAACTGCTGTCCATTCACTTTACGTAAATCTTGAAATGACAAAGGGCCGATGACATTAACCAATAACAGTCGAAGATAAAAGCACTCAGTCTGCCTTGGATTGACTGTAAATACTCGTCCCAAGGTGTTTGATTTGAATAAACCGGGGCATGCATCAATCGGCGTGCCTTGCTTGCGGGGCATCCATTTTTTTGTTGGAGCCCATGTGAAATAGCGTGGTACTTCTGAATAGAGTAATGTCCGTGCAAAAGCACCAAAAGCATCCGCACGATTACACAATTCAAAAAATTCGGTGAGTGTAGTTTTTGGTGGATTTATAGCACGATCAATCGCTGCCTCGCTCGTGAAATATACGCGCTGGCTATTTTCAAGATGGACGGCTAAATGAACAACTGCTGGATCCCGTTCATGAATTGGGAAACCAAAGATACGCCAAACAGCTTCATTGGAGCTGACGTACCGGCCAATTTGGTAAAGTGTTATTTCATCGTTGTTATTCACCGGAGGAGCATTCACATTGATATTTTCTACTCGAAATACAGCCATATCACTGCCTTTATTCACATACTTGCAAATGTATTTGATGCTCTTCACTGAACTGCAGAACTGAACATTAATATGAGCACCAAAAATAAATTAAAAAAACTGGCGTACAGACAATAGCAAGAAATTCAAACTTCTTCACACACCATAAATTTTATAAATTCCAATTCCCTTCAACCAAATCCCCTGTTCCTGAGCTTCAAAAATGGGGTATCTATAAGGTATCTTGTAATAACTGTGATTTATCTTATATTGGTCAAACTAAAAGAAATCTTGAATGTCGTTTACGTGAACATTCTCGGTATGTTGTTAATCAAGAAATTTCTAAATCTTCTGTTGCGAAGCACAGTTGGGAATTTGATCATAGTTTTAATTTTAAGAGTGCCAAAATTATCTTTCATGCCAAACACGTTTCCGAACTGGATTTTTTAGAAAATTTAGCTATTTACCTTAATCGTGATAAAATTGTCAATGAAAAATCTGATTCCACTTTGCTGTCTACAGCCTGGAAAAATTTGTTTAATTCAATTAAATAATTTCCTTCATTATGTTTAGAACTTCATATTAGTTATAATAAAATAATTCTAATTTAAATAAAAATAATAATAATTAATGGATAAATTTTATTAAATTTACTTATTAGTTTAATATTATTGAAAAAAATAATAATAATAATTGTTTACTCCTTTCCTCCCTCCTCATTTTGTGGTGTGTGTGTACGTGTGTTCCTCTCTGATTGGTCCTGTCCTGCATGTTGCTTCCTATTGGTTGTTTGTGTTGCTCCTCCCCCTCTGGATTTTGTCCTGCTTTCAGTCTTGCTTTTGCCTCCAAGGCAGTTGCACGTGTTTGCACCTGATGAAGAAAGGCTACGTCCTTTCGAAACCGGTTGTGCTGATTTAAAATTTATGGTGTGTGAAGAAGTTTGAATTTCTTGCTATTAATATGAGCATTGAATGTTTTGCTCAGCAGAGGCGAATATGGGACCACCCAACGGTTATCAATGTCAATATCTATGTTGTTGACATAGATGACCGCCACAGATGATAAGATTGTCCGCCATTATCGGGATTTCTTCGACGATATATTGGATATCCGTCAACATTTGTGATCGTGAAATTTTTCGGAAAACTTTTAGTACATTTTCCATCTGCACAAATGATAATGGCTTAAAAATTAATTTTTCATTTTAACATAAAATAACTCCGTCGGATATTGACGAACTTTTTAAAAGAATATACCATTTTAACTAATTTTAACATTTTAACAATATTAACGTTGAAAAAATATTTTAAACACTTACGGTTAAAAATTCATTTTTCATTTCAACATTAAATAAATTCTGACATCGTGTTTACGATTCTAAAATATTAACTTTGAAAAAATATTTTAAACACTTCGTAAGATACGGTTAAAAATTCATTTTTCATTTCAACATTAAATAAATTCTGACATCGTGTTTACGACAACTCACGCCATCTAGGTGGAAAAGTTGTTGAAAGAGTTGGTTAAAAATTAATTAAAAAAGAACTAATTAAGTTACAACTTTCATTTGTAAATCTAAACCATTCTCGAATCCACCTGAAGACACACAAAAAATTTCATTAAACTCAGTCCAGCCGTTTAAGAGGAGTTCAGTGACATACACACGCACAAAAGAAATATATATATAAAGACTAGCAGACCCGGCCACGCGTTGCTGTGACTAAGTTATACGTTGAATTATACGGCTGTAAACTATTTAGTACAGTTAAATTATTATTTACGAACAAAGACGAAAACGTTGTAGCCGATGTAAAAACCCACAGGGTTGAGATTTGAAACTTAGGTCAAAATTTGGAAGCGATTGATAAAAATTTTCGTAGTGTTGATATTAAGCACAAATTAATTTTATTGTAGGGTCCTATAAATTTTAATGGAGAAGTGATATATATTATTTCTAATGCTACTTTGGATAAAATTGCTAAAATGACTAATATATAAATTAAATTCTATTAAAATTCTATTAAAATAAAAGTATAAAAGAAACAGACGATTTTAAAATCAATTTTTATGGAGGAGTGAAATATAATATATGCTATAATGGATAATTTTACTATTAAATGACCTCATCATTTTAAATATTTTAAAGAGGGCAACAGCTGTAGTTATAAAAGGGAAAACAATAAGGCTAAACCAGAAAAATAAGTAAATTTGATAAATATTTTAAAACTTTAAAATTGGAAATCTTATGAAATATTGGACATTTAAAGTAAATACATGTATCATTTTAAATACAAAAAGATTTTGGAAAAGTTTAGTGTATTTTAACGAAGTGATGAGAAGTTTTTGAGTATGTTAAAATTTTAATAGTAAATTCAAGTTAATAAAGATGGGAAACATTGAGGATTAAGATAAGAATAATTATAAGATTTAAAAAAAAAAAAAAAAAAAAAAAAAAAACTTTTTATATACCATGCTTTTAAATTTTAATATACTAATAATATACAAATTAAAAGGAAAATGATAAATATTCTATCATAGTTTGAAGTCAAATTTGTTTCAAATGTCTAAATAAAATATCTGATGTAAGATACTAATATTTTGCAGCGGAATAGATTTCATTTCTGTCATCCTTGGCGAAAAAAAAAGAATATCGCCAAATTATCTGGCGAAAATATTTAATTCCTTTCAAAAATCATGGTTATTTTAACAACTTATATTAAAAGAGTAATGAATAATATGAAACAATATTTCGTACAATACATATTACATGTCATACATACGTACAATGAATAATACATATTACATTTCGTACAATGCATACATCTGGCATGTATATTTTCGTGTTATGCTTTTGATCGCCAAATAATAATAATAATAATAAAAAAAGCCAAGGGCGACAGAGTTTAAAAATTTAAAATTAAAATTTTGTCAATTTGACAGCAAAATAATTCAATCTAACACCCGCGATAACTAATACATATCTATACCCAAATATAAGGATTAAAATCGGGAAATAAATTTCCTCGATTTTTAATAATTTCTTACAAAAAATCCAGTGGGCAATTAACATAGGAAATCTTTTTCTTGGCTGCACAGACGGTCAGTGAGTCACACTTCGCTTGCGTATAGAACTCATAGATATAGTATAGCATATATAGAATAGAGTGATCATTGGGGAGAAAAAAGTTATTCCTTTTCATTTGGGAAAAGACGACGTTTTTACCAAAATATGGCCGTCTTTCCCCGAGTGAATACACACGGGAATACATACTAATATTTTAGCAAATAAAATTTATGAATAATTTATTTGCTAAAGGGGAATGGAAGACTCCAGATACAGTTTCAAATTCATATTTCTTTCTTTCTTTTCTTTTTCTTTTTCTTTTTTTTTTTTTTTTTTTTTTTCAATACCACTTAATGGCTGTTTCCAAAGCTTTTATTTTTTATCTTTTTTCGGCATCAAAAATCTTTCTACGATAACATGGGGATGAGAGATCTATATATATTACTATATCTATGATAGAACTACATTAGCACTTTATCAATGTGTATAAAATCTTTAAATTGATTATGACGTCAATTTTCGTGAGATGCATAATTTAACTTTTTATAATTTTTTAACGTTCACGTTTGATTAAATGTATTTATTTTTATGTCGAAAGAAAATGAACTCGTATTTTTTTTTTTTTGGCAACAATTAAATTAATGGAACTCACAGATATTTTGGAGCAACTTTAATAAAGGTCTATAATTAACAAATAATTGCAATAAAACAATATTGTGACAATAAATTGAGATAAAAACTATCCTATCTCTCAAGTTGGATCAAACTGCACACAGTGTGCAAAATTTCATCAAAATCAGTTCCTTAGTTTAGGAGTTTACCCCGGACAAACATCGTGACACGTAATTTATATATATATACAGATTAAAATTAAATTATAAAGTTTTGATCAATGAAGCACAAATAAGTAAAAAACAGGATTAATTTCACTGTATTATCTTCATTATAATATGAATTCAATTTACACTTCAGTCTAAGTAACACGTGGCCGGCTATGCTAACACCAAAAATTTAAAAAGTGGAAATAATTGAATTATACGAAATTTATTAATAGGTTAAAAAGTTGAAGATTCTTTGTGCAGATGGCAGCACCAAATATATTTCAGCTTTCATTTCAACCCAGTCGAAAGGTATCGACATCTGTTAGAATCATTTGGAGTTAACAGATAATTGTGACTGTCAAATAATAACAAACAAATAATTAGCAATAAATTAAAATTGCGACTATAATTTGAGATTTAAACTATCCTATCTCTCAAGTTGGATCGAACTGCACATGGTGTGCGAATTTTATTATAATCGGTTAAGTGGTTTAGGAGTCCATTGAGGACAAACATTGTGACACGAGATTTATATATATTAAGATAGATAGATATAGATATAGATATATATATATATCTATTCAATATTAATAAATATGAAGCTATAAAAATAATGTTTTAATTAATTATTCAAAAATAATTTCCCGTTACAACTTAAATCGTAGAGAGTTTCTCAGACACGCACATTTACTTCAAAAATACTGTTATTTTATAAAAAATAGCTTTCAAAATCAGAAAGGCAATTTTTTTTACGATTTCTATCAATCATGTAGCATTTTATTATACAAAAATATTATGTTAGGGCATACAAAGTTGTATGTTAAGGAATAGCATTTATTTAGACAGAAGAAAATGCGGGCAGCACTCAGACGTACTGAATAGAAAAGCGAATTTTATAAAAAAAAAAAAAATAGTCTGTGTTTTGATAAAAAATAATTTCACATTTCAGTTTAAAATATGAAATATAGCAAAATATTTTCCGAGTTTTTTAAATAAATAGTTTTAAAAATGAGAAAATAATCAAGTATTTACATAAACAAATAAATAAATAAATAAATAATTATTATTATTGTTATTATTTACATTTTATTAACTTCAGGCATACATTACCAATTCTTGCAACAATGGACTGTACAATTTCACAATTCAAGGTACTGTATTTTCTTAATAAATGCAAATGAATTTACAATTATACTTGAATTAATAACTGTTGCAAATTTTATAGTTTTGTAGCAAGGAATATTTTTCTTTTATATTATTTTATTAAATCTTAATAAATAATAAAATTTTTCGGTTGCCTTTGAACCCTATATGTTTAGTATTCACATATTTCTAATTTCTGTTCAATATGGTAGTCGAATAATTTGCGCTCTCACAACTAGTTACCAGGTGCCTGATTCAAAACCTCTTTCAGTCATTTATGTACATAATATTTGACACCTACCATAATCCGTAGCTCTTTTTCTAATGGATTTTCACGTGGAATCGTAGAGCGGCACCCCAACCCAAAACCCTATTCAGGCTCACGTCAAAAGTTTAGACCCAGAGGAAGAATCTCAAAATAAAACAGACAAACATTAGAAAATATATTTATAAGTTTTTTTTTTTTTTAAAATCTTAATGTAGACATAATAGGAATATGCAGCAAAATGGGATTTTCAGTTTAAAAAATTCAATATTAAAATCAGTTAAACAGCGTAATTTGCAAATATTATAGAACAACATTTTATAAAGTTGAATAAAACGCATAATATAACATATATGTTTATGAAAAATACATTCAACTAGCTTATTAGTGCGACAGCACTATTGCTTTCAGTCAGACATTTATAGTCGTCATCATTTTCTGTGTTTCACCTTGAATATGTGAAGTATTATTTTGCTATAGAAAGATACACAGTTCAACCGATCGCTACAAAAATTAGAACACGCCTTAATCAGGACAAAATTTAGTTAATGCAACAGGTTTTAGCTTAATCAGATAATTGCTTCAAAATACATTAAGACAAATCCCAATATCAGCTCTAAAATTGATGAAAAAAATCACGTTGATAAAAATAAAATAAATGAATGAATGAATGAATAAAAAAATGTATGCGTCATTTATTATTATTATTATTATCATTATTAATATGTCGAAAAAAAATAAAATGAACGAGTAACAATTTTTAGAAAAACAGAACTGTTGCTTTTAATCAGACATTTCGCTTAATCAACATTTGCTGGGCTTCATCTTAAATATGTCAGGATGTTTTCCATTTTGGGCAATATATATATATACTTAATTAAAATTCAGATAACAAAATCTGTTTAAAAAAAAAAAAAAAAAAAATCACTTTTTTCAATCCCTTATCAAAATAAAATAAAATAAAATAAACTGAAATAAATCGTTTTAAACAAATGGAACAACATTAGTATAAGATCACACTGACGATATTAGAAATTTGAAATCGAAGTAACTTCGACTTTTTTTTTTTTTTTTTCCCAAAGTGTTATTTACGCAGTTGCGATGGTTATTTTAATTCATCCCTAAATTGACAACAAGAATTTAAAGATGCCCATTTATCTAAAGCTGTATCAAAGAAATTTTAACCCTCTGACCCGCTCTAAAAAGAGGAAATTTACAATTTTGTTTTCCTATACTAAAGCTGCACCAAAGAAATTTTAAGAAATAAATATAGTAACCGTTGCTAATGTACACAAAACAGTTACCATATGCCTATATTTAGAAGACCAAACTAAAAAAGTTCTTTCGTACTAACTTAAATTCTGTTTTATACAGAATTTTATACTTATTACTTAAAAAGCAAAATAAGTTCTTTTTTCTCATTATATGTATTTCATTTTAGCTATATACTATAGTCAAAATTTGGATCAAAATTTCCTAAATTGAGTCTTTCCGATATTTACACAAGTTTAAGTGACATTAATGGGGGGAATTATGTTCCTAACGGTTGTGTCTGTGTTTGTGTCTCTTTGTATATGTCTCTCTTTTTCTTCCTATATATTTCTATGTGTATGTTTGTATGTCTGTTATCACTAATCTGCCATCAACTCGAAAATAGATATTAGAAAAATCAGATTATCTATTTTAAATCTGTATTAAATGAATATTATTGCCTAAACCCTTTTTATTGAGATCGGAGGAATGGCTCGTGTACAAGGTCATGCAAAAGGATTCACGTACAATATGTATATGAGCAACATTCTCATTGGTACATATTAACATCCTTAAGCTGTACTAAATAAGAGGAAATAAAGATACATTTTTATATGCACAAAACCATTTTTAACGTAGAATTAGTAGTAAAAGCATTTATAATTCGTTTACAGATTCATAAAATGGTATGTTATAGCATTGAATGGAAATGGCTGGAAGTACATTTGTTACATTTAAGTTATCGGCACCGATTTCAAATATCGTCAAATAAACTGCATTTTTTGAAAATTAAAAGTATAAAAGTAATCGGAAAAATATTTATAACACGGTTAAACTTAAAAAAAAAAATTAAATAAATAAATAAATAAAATAAAAAATTGTTAAAATGATATTAAAAAATATATTTGTTAATGGAAATTTAAGAAAATGACAAAGAAGATAGAAAAAATAACTAATGAAATACAATAAATTAATATTAACACTAAGGGCTAAACCCTATATAAGAAAACGACTCAAAACTTTTTTAGGACATAGCAAAAGAGCAAAAGATTTTAGCAAAAGATTCGGCAACAGTTCTTGCTCTGATAATAGAAAAGTGTTTAAGTGCATTATTTAGTACATAAACTATCAATCGACAATAAGAAACTAATGGAAATTTAGTAAAATGACAAAGAAGATAGAAAAATTAATTAATAAACTATAATAAATTAACTTTAACGCTGAACGTCTAACTCTGTACACAAAATGCCTAAAAACTTGCTTTTCAGGACATAGTTGAGTAGTAGGTGTATAGGTGAGTTTAGCAAAAGATTTGGCAACAAGTCTTGTTTTGATAATAAAAAAGTATTTAAGTACATTATTTAGTGCATAAGCTATCAATCGATAATATAGAAAATTACCCAAAATTACTCAAATAAGTTTCCATGAATAAAGTGGAGGAAATTTCTTTCAATATCTTTAAATGCGTTTTAATTATAATAATAGACTCAAGTGTTTTATAAATGTAGTAAGAATATGTAAACTGGGATTACAGAGTCACACAGATATATACGTTAATTAAAACTGTTGATAAAATTATGTTCAACTGTTTTTAAAGTATCGTGGCAATATTCAAGTATAATTCTTATCTTACAGCTTAAACTGTAAGGTAAATAGTAATGCAGATAAAACAAAAATGTTGAAGTCAACACCAGATTATTTATTTACACTTTTAAATGGACTTTTTACACAATTTTCGATATGAGAAATTTATTCTACCTTATATAACAAAACATATGCCGAATGACTTCCCGTAAATAATTGATTAAATTTGTTTTCATCTTAAATTGGAATCATATTAAACTTCAACTAATATTTTTTTTTTTCCAAGTGAAAACTGCATATTATAATAATGATAATTTTTAAAAGCATCAATTAATAGTTTCAATTTATTTACTTTCTTTCTTTAAGAACCTATTTTTTACTATTACATAATACTTTCTTGTCCTTACAGAACCAATAAATAAAGTCATAAAACGAAAAAATGAGGAATATAATGATCGGAAATGCTTGGAATGCGTATAAAATTACCAGAAGCTTCACATCGGATATTTTATGGCCTGGAATGCAATTTCTCTTTATTTCCTTAATTTGTCGATGGTGAAGAATGATCGGAATTATTTTTCCTTTGAATAAAAGTTTAATGTATTCGTTAGAATATTATATATTTATATCGGTGCACCTGTCTGTTATAATATCATGAACTTCTATTTTTTTTAGCAATACATATTCCGTTTAACACCAAAAAAAAATATTTCATAGATGCTTTATTATTATTACTACATTTCTTTGCAGTGCAAATAATATATAACTTGGTTATTTTAGCATTATTATCAATAAAATCAATATGCATGAAGTAAACAATATACAATATCATGAATGATATATAAATGCTACTTAGAAAATTAAGGATTTACGATTTCACAGTAATAAAAATTTATTAGTTATGCCCTTTCTCATTGTTCTACCAAAATCAAGAATTCTAACTGTCCATTTCCCCCCCCCTCTCTCTCTCTTTTTTTATTTGTTTATCCGTTATATTTATTTATTTTTTAAAATCCTATATATCATCAAAATTTAATCATAAAAATTAATTATAAGTTACGCTGAGATAAAGATAGTAAAGTATAAACAAAGAATAAATAAAATAAATAAAAAATCAATGTATTTAAACTAAATTATTTATCTTTATTTAATCTGTAAATTTAATTACTACTCTTTTAGCATAAATTTTTCACAAATTGACTGTTACTGTAATTCTATTTAAAAGCAAACAAATGAATGAAAGTTTAAAAAATATTCAGAAACGAACATTCAGAAAATTAAATTTAAATATACGTATTTTGGGGATAAAAAGATAAATTACTCCTAAATACCTGTGTAATATCTACGTTCGCATATATTTTATTCAACTTTAGTTTAACAAATATGTGCCCATGACAGGAAATGTATGACACCATTTGGCGTATATCCAACCTATATCTAACCATTCTTGTGTAAAATAAATGATTTAAAAAATTCAAATCTTTTCTACAGCACAGACATATTTTTAGATGAAATAATAAGTTTTAAAAGGGAAATGAATATTTGCGTGAAAATTAAAACAGTTTAAATATCTCTATCAACCCTGAGAATATTAACAGTGAAACAGAAGACGTACTGTTTGATTTATTTGGTTAATCCGGATGTAGTTAGTTTAACTACGTCCGAAATTTGAAACATTACTACTACTTAATCATGCAATATTAAGTTGCCAAATGTTATTCATTTCATTTAAACAGTTTTTTTTTTGTATGTATATGAGAGGTTTGAAAGAATTAAAATTCTAAAATTATTATTAGAAATTAATATTAGGTGATATCTTAATCGTATTAGCTCAGAATAAATATTAATTTTAAGAACAACTTTGTGAGAATTCTATTTTAGAGCCCCAGTAAAGTTAGTTTTTCAGAAAAACACCTCGTAGCGCTGGAATCGGAGTTAGAATAAGTTTCATAATCAAAATTATGCAATAGCCGAAATAAGCGGCAAGGCATTGCGAAATACGAAATCCTGGGTATCCCGGTCAACCAATGAAAGAATGTGGGCTGGATTTTAGCTTACTTAATTATCCAATAAGAATTCATATTAGGAGTTTGGCCTCACCCCCAAATATCCATATTTAAGTGGGAGCACCCGAAAATCGGGGCCTTTTTCATGGAAGCGTTTGCTTAATTAGTTCACGTCAATAAAAAGTTTAATTTAACGGTCCCAGGAGGGGGATTGGTTTGTGGTTCCGCCGTTAACGGTGACCGACGTTTCGGCCCGACTCGTTTACGGATCTGTATGTCAGCGTGCTCAGATTGATTGACTGTTAAGAACGTGTAAAATGACTAAGTGTCTTTAATAAAACGACTGCATCAACTTATTGTAGAATATTTATTTGAGTGACTGTCATTAATCATCTACTAAAGAACAATACGTTACACACACACACACACACACACACACACACACACACACACACACATATATATATATATATATATATAAACCGAGATCTATAAGTCGAAAGCTAGTTTCATAAAAAGGTTTTGACCTTGTATTAAGTTTAATATTATTCTTCTATAAAGTCTGTAGTTTTTTTGTTTGATTAAAGATAGCTCATACATGATAAAACGTTAACGTAGAGCTGCCTTTGAAATAAATTACATATTATTTCCCCTCCAAATGTATAATTTACAGCAGAATTTAGTAACGTTTGGATAGTGGATCCATAATAACTATTTTTAGCCACCATAAAAAAAATATCGAAATTAATTAAAAATTCGCAATAGAAAAAAAAAAAAGATTTTTTATTTCCAATTTGAAAAAATAGTAACAAATTAATACATGAATTTTAATCTAAAATAATTTAGAATTTTACAGATTACCAGCTCGCAAATTTTAAATTATACATTCAATGTGACCTGAAAAAATACATTTTAATTAGATTTAAAAAATCTATTAAAATGATTTTTTTCCAAACACAGCTAAAAAATCATTGCGATCAAGTCACCGAAAGAATTAAAACCGCTTTGAAATTGGTCTGTTTTTTAAAGGACTACAGTGTTACAAAGAGACACACACTTACACCCATATTTTAACCATTCATTTTTCATTATGTTTTTCTTTTGAAAAAATACACTTAAATAAATCCCAAATTCCTATTGGTTTACAGCTCCAGTCTCCTAGATTCCTATGAGTTGCTACTCTGACGCTACAATTCGCTTCCCTACCTATATATATGAGCAATAATCCACTTCGTCATTCTACACTGATGACGAAACGCTTTACGCTACCGAAACTGCAGTCATCATTACTCATTTTTTTACACTGGCGTTTTTAACGTTGTGTTAATATTGGTATTTCTAAAATACAAATATTGAAATTTTATACTCTTGGGGAGGGATACTTCTTTCCAGTGAGAAAAGCGATGGTTATACATGTATTATTTTTATATTGTTTATTATTACTTTTATTAAAAAAAAAAATAATTTTATCATGACTCGTTAAAACTAAATTTCTTTATACCCACTTAATAACTATTTTTTTTTTCCTATGCAGCTATGTATTAAAAATTAAGGGGAAAAAACGCATCTCATCGTCATCTTATCAGTTATTTGCATTAAAAGTTGGAACAATATCTTATGTCAAGGTGATACAACATATCAATTTATATGAAATTCTGTCTATTAGTTCTCGAACTAGAGCTTGTACAAAAAATTTTATCATACACATATAAACACACGTACATAAGTACATTTTCTAAAAATAGTCAAAGCATGCTTAACATTTTTATAAACATGCAAACATATTGAAAACCGAATTAAAAAAATATTATGAAACTAATAATTCATTTTATTGAAAATAGAAGAAAAAAAAAGGACTAAGGAAAATACAGCGGAAAAACGAAAAGAACAAAAAAAAAAAAAAAAAAATATTTGCAATTTTGTTTTCAGTTTATGTTCAAAAATTCTTGAAATTAGTAAAGCAATTAATAATAATTACAAGCTTAACAATTTGTTAATTATCTCTAAATCTCACGTTATGCTCATAAAAGTATGAAGTTTGTTTATGAATGCTTTATCAAAAATAGCACTTAATTCTTTTCAGTACAGGTCACCATAAAATTATATTTACTTTTTCTCTACATGCAAATTCCGCTTATAAAATGCATAGCATATATGGGAATTTTGCATATTATTAGAAAATATCTCCAAAGTGTAATGCTAATTTTAAAAGCTGTAAAGATAGTTTCTCTGTTTAAACACTTGGAGACACCCGTAATTGTTTTACAAAATTTTTTTATGATAAAACACACACACACACACATAGCATTCTAAAGATAAAAAAAATGTGCATATAAGTAGTATAACTCAATTTCTTTCTGCTTTGTGCACTTTAAATTTTGGAGTTACGCTTCATTAACACTACACCTCAAAAACGGTAATTTATCAAAATTTGTTTTTAAATCTTTTTTACATAAAACACTAAAGCTATGTTTACCATTTTCATCTCAGAAATAGCACATTAATATTTTGAGACATTTTAAATATATTAATAGAATGATAGTGCAGTTTTCCGACTGATTATTATTTTCTTTTTTTCAAAGTGGTTTTTCTTTGTATCACTTTTATTGTAACATATTATAATATTCTATCTTTAATCTATTTAAAAAATAATAATAAAAAAAGTAACTAAAATAATTTACTTAAAAATGTAAGCGAATGTTTTCTTTCTTTTTTCTTTATTAATTTTATTTTTTAGATTGAAGCAACACATTGTTCAGTAATTATACATTCATACAAGTAAAAAAAAAAAAAAAAAATGAATGTGTTATAGAGATAAAAACTAAAAAGTTTTTCTATTGCAATTACGTAACTAAATATTTAATTTTATAATGATCTATGAACTTAAATGATTTCAGCTGCAGTAGTTGTCTTTTATAGAAACCAAAAATACCACCCGAAAGAATAAGACCTCATATATGTAAGAAGGAAGGTACTCGAGGGATATTCTAATCTATAAAATCTTATTTCTGTTTGCTTTAGTTTATTGAATGTAGAATGAAAAAAATATATTTCTTATTCATGAATGCACTTTTGTAAATTTTAAATACAGGGATAAGCATAATTTTCCTCTACAATTTTTACTACTTATTTTCTTACTCTTTGTAGTTAATTTTCATACGAAGCCTACATTATGCTTTTGAAAATTACGTTTTTTTTTTTTTTTTTTTTTTTTTTTTTTCTTCTTCTTCGTATATGATATAAAATTATGGAACTAGTTTTAAATATTAATCCTAAACATAAGAAACTGTAATTTGCTATAAATGTTTTCCTTTACGATGTTGTTGGCATTTGTTTAGGAATATACTAACAATTCTTTAATGAAGACACAGAAAATTTACCAAATACAAAAGTATACTTATTAGCTAATTTACCAGATTCGCGATGCTTACAAATTAACTATGACATGTTATACTTTGCTTTATTAGAACTGTGACCTTATAAAAGTATGTATTTTCAAAAATTAGAAAAATAAGATTTTATTAGTGACACTATAAGCTCAATAAATTTAAATTAGTGAAATTAAAGCTGTCTGAAAAATATCTTTAAAAGAATATGTTTTTAGTCGTAATATTTATTAAGTGTATATTTTTTTTCCAAATCCTATATATACATATATACATTTGTAACATCACTAAAATATGCGCATTTACATTTATTTTAGGTATTTTTGGTATTTTCTTTCTGTTTGATCATGTTTCTAATATATATATCTAATATATATATACAGGGATAAGCATAATTTTCCTCTACATTTTTTACTACTTATTTTCTTACTCTTTGTAGTTAATTTTCATACGAAGCCTACATTATGCTTTTAAAAATTACGTTTTTTTTTTTTTTTTTTTTTTCTTCTTCGTATATGATATAAAATTATGAAACTAGTTTTAAATATTAATCCTAAACATAAGAAACTGTAATTTGCTATAAATGTTTTCCTTTACGATGTTGTTGGCATTTGTTTAGGAATATACTAACAATTCTTTAATGAAGGCACAGAAAATTTACCAAATACAAAAGTATACTTATTAGCTAATTTACCAGATTCGCGATGCTTACAAATTAACTATGACATGTTATACTTTGCTTTATTAGAACTGTGACCTTATAAAAGTATGTATTTTCAAAAATTAGAAAAATAAGATTTTATTAGTGACACTATAAGCTCAATAAATTTAAATTAGTGAAATTAAAGCTGTCTGAAAAACATCTTTAAAAGAATATGTTTTTAGTCGTAATATTCATTAAGTGTATATTTTGTTTCCAAATCCTATATATACATATATACATTTGTAACATCACTAAAATATGCGCATTTACATTTATTTTAGGTATTTTTGGAATTTTCTTTCTGTTTGATCATGTTTCTAATATATATATCTAATATATATATATACAGGGATAAGCATAATTTTCCTCTACAATTTTTACTACTTATTTTCTTACTCTTTGTAGTTAATTTTCATACGAAGCCTACATTATGCTTTTGAAAATTACGTTTTTTTTTCTTCTTCGTATATGATATAAAATTATGGAACTAGTTTTAAATATTAATCCTAAACATAAGAAACTGTAATTTGCTATAAATGTTTTCCTTTACGATGTTGTTGGCATTTGTTTAGGAATATACTAACAATTCTTTAATGAAGACACAGAAAATTTACCAAATACAAAAGTATACTTATTAGCTAATTTACCAGATTCGCGATTCTTACAAATTAACTATGACATGTTATACTTTGCTTTATTAGAACTGTGACCTTATAAAAGTATGTATTTTCAAAAATTAGAAAAATAAGATTTTATTAGTGACACTATAAGCTCAATAAATTTAAATTAGTGAAATTAAAGTGAAATTAAATTTTATATTAATTATTATATATATAATTTATATATATGTAATTATCATATCAATATTCATTTATTACATTTCATTTATTATTCATTTAATTATTTATTTTCTTACAGTCATACAGTATATAAATAAAAATACATTTGTGAAAATGATGTGTTGAAAATCAAATGTCTTACATCAATGAAATAAGTATTAATATGATACTAAACTTATCCCAGTTTTCTGAGGAGTCCAAATCTGGTCAACTTTGAATCGTATTTATAGTCTTTATGGTTATTTTTTTCAAGTTTAAACAATTAAAATAAACAAGTGAACTGTGCTAAATAAAAATGAGAGAATGTGATGCTTTATAAATGGAAAAAAAAAAAAAGATTGGCATTACTTTAAGTGCATGGGCAATAAAGACAATTGGCCTGATGTAATGGTGTAGCCAATCGCATCAGGTGTCAGCGTTAAGGCCTATCCAGGAATAGTGTTTATTGCGAAAGGGTCGTAGGTCTGGGAGCAGTGACATTCATGGGGTTCTAGCCTGTATACACATAAGTCTCACAGGAAACATAAAAAAAACTTCGATTTTCTTTTTTTTTTCTTTTTTTTTTTTTTTATTATTATGAAAATATTTTCGGACACTAAGGGCATGCAGACAAACAGATAAACATACGGACAGTCGGACAGACATATAGACGGATTGAAATTCTATTAATTGTTAAAAACACTTAATGCAAAAGTTTGTAATGTAATGTAATGTTTCTAGAAAATTGTTAGAAACACTTAATGTAAACTTAAATGCAATTCCAGCGAATTTCTAACAATAACCTTTAACGTAATTAAGTATTTTTGTGAAGCTTTGTAAATCGAATGCAATCACTATTTTAAGACTATGAATATCATAGTTCAATTTCATTAAGATTTGTGCAAAGTAAACTTATTAAAATTTAGTTTATAAAAATAATTCTTACAGAACGCAATGCTTTAGAATACTTTGCGCAGCACGGGTGTCCATGTACACTGGTGGTATTTATACTCCCTTTTCTATAGAAAACATTCGATAGTGAACTTCAATAACATATTTCAATTTTATTAAAATTTGTGTAAAATAAAGCTATTAAAATATGATTTATAGAAATAGCTCTCTTAGAGCTGAATGCTTTGTAATAACTTAGGGTGTTTCTGTACACAAACCAATAGCGGTATTCACTCAATTTTCGATAGTTAACTTAAATAACATATATCAGTTTCAAGAAAATCCATGAATATTTTCGGAAGTTATCGCGCAGACAGACAGACAAACCGAAGTCATTAATACTTTTCAATTTTGTTGGACGGTGTTACAAACGATTTTAATTATAAACAATACGTTACTTTTCATGAAATATTTTAGAAGCATTTTTTATATATTAAAATGACGAAACATTGCTTTATAAAACATGGCAAACAATATGATGTAGAATAATAAACATTTAGAAGCATTTTTGGCATTTTTAAAACTCCAAACAAGTAATTTGTTCATAATTGTATTCCTCAAATTATTTTGAGATAAGCTGTGATAAATTATAACTAGCTTGCTTAGAACAGACTATTGTAAATGTTATCTGTTAAATTCAAATTAACATTACGGATGCTAAAATGCATATAATATATCTGCACTGATAAGTATAAAGGGTCCAAAAATGTCGATTTTGAGTTAAGTACATAGTCAGACCCAGAAAAAAAAATCTCTGTCGATTGCTATAAAGGATTTAAATCCATGTCATTTAGTTTTTGAGAAAATTCATTGGTAAAAAAAAGATTCAAATCAGAAATTTAGCATTAATCTTTGTATAAAATATTTAATTCAATTTTTTCCCTTTATTAAATGAAGGTTGATAATCACTGAACGGTATAAAGGGTATAAATCAACATAATCCCTTTTTCCTAATCGATTCTTCTGACTAGTTTTTAGTAAGCTTAACTTTATTTTTCGTCTCCTGAAAATTCAAGAATATGGACTTAAATCCTTTATACTTATCAGTACAGCTATTACAGTTTACTTCCTTCCATTATATACTAGTGTTTCCTTCCATTTTCATTTTTGTTCATTTTTCACCAGTGTTGTCCGATTGCGTGAAATTTTTATTTAATAGTCCCCAATAATTTGAGAAGTAGTGTTTGATATTCATAATACACGATTTATCGTCGATTATGTATATTAAATTTCACTTTTCAAAATTATTTGTGACTGTTGAGTAAAAAGTCGCACAATCTAGCAACACTGTACCGTACACACACACACACACCCAGAAATATAGCGTATATATTTATAATTACTTTAACATATGTAGCATTTATAATATATCATTTTTGTGCATATGTATAAATATCAGATCAAAATAAATATATTTTCATGGTTAATATGACACACGTTTCAGATCCATTTATTATATCCTTTTAGGATTTGCATGTAAAAAAATATTTTTGTTTCGTTATGTAATTTTTATTTTAATTGTCTTTATTTATTGATATATAGATAAAACTTTTAACGAATAAAAATTGATTGATATATTTTTTAAATAAATTAGCATACAGTATGAGAAAGTGTCAATTTAATTCTGGAAATTTTAATTTAAAAAATAATAGATTTACTCGTAATTACATTATGATATAAACAATTATATTTTAAAAATGACATACTTGTAAATCTAAATAAATGTTTATTAAGAAAAAAAGTGTAAATATTCTATGTAAAATATCGTAAATATTACCGATAAAAAAATCCCTTAACGGGTTAAAAGTTTGGGATGCAGCTACTTTACGGCTAGAATTTGAAATATGAGTCTTAAAACGAATGATATAAATTTTAAGGGACTCTTTGCTATTAATTAAAATATATACATGGAATTTCTTATTTGATCATTTGCATTTCTCTTTTATTTATATCTACAGTGCAAACATAATATATTCAACTTCAACATAAATATATAAAATTTACTCACTGATGCTTTTTCATTCACATCTCAAATTCAAAATAAGGGTTTTAAAAGGAATGATATCGAAATTCCAGTGAAGCCTTGGTGTTACTTTTATTATTGTTATTTATTTTTTAGACTCCATTACAATTACTTTTGTTTTGTCTAATAAAGTATACACATCGAAACAGTGCTTCTAATTTTTAAATATATTGTCAAATAATCACACTTACACTGAGTATAATTTGAAATTATTTATTTCAATAAATTGATTTGTCTTTTGCGTGACGCTTTGTAAAAGTGCAATCAAAATTTATTTAAATGTACCTTAGTATCCAACTAAAGGAAAATGTGTGCAAAGAAATTGTGTGATGCAAAGAAAACATTTGAAGAAATTTTACTTGCAGTTTCGGATAAAATAAAACTATAAAACACTTAACTCTAAATCATACAAGGAGTTGTATTAACCAAACAAATATTTCATTCCTTTTACCACAGATTCCTGATCGTACGCGATGGTGGCGACTTTATTTGGAAATGCAAATACGATACGCGTAGTAATACATACCATGGAGCCATGGTATAATTTCAGTAAACAGTAATGATTAAAATTTTGCTTTGAAAATTGTAAATCTATTTATATAAATGGCTGAGAGATTTCCTTGGACTTTGTTTGTCTGTGTGTGAACGCATGTTGCCACCTAATTTTCATACTTTAGTTAATTTAAAAATATAATAATAATTGTCCGATCGAAATGCTGTTTAATCCGACAGATTTAGAAAAATCACCCTCCTCATTTGGTATCTTATTTGTAACGAAATTTTGACTAGATTTTTTAGAATTAATTAAAATATGAAAATAAACTGGTAATAGCTTTAAAATTTGAAGTTTAAATTTTTAATTGTTGCCAAAAGAAGTTACGAGTTATTTTATTTATTTATTTATTTTTTTAAAGTATAAAATGAAGTATGCTTTCACACGATAAACAACAATATATATATATACATATATATATATTAAATATTAAATTTGCTCATGCATATATAAAAAAAAAATGAAAATGCAGTAAAAAAACAACCATAACATTTTTTAATATACGTCAATTTTAGATTTTTTTCTTTTTTGTTCTGTTTAAATAGTATGTTTTTGGCACGGATAAATCTCGTTTGGCATGAGAGCTAATTCATCATTATATTAAAGAGCCTTATTTATTGATAATCCTGGGTATTATTTTTTAATTTTGATGTTGAAATAGATAGGACATTTTTCGCCAAGGACTCTACTTTCGCGAAAGCCACTTTAAGACAAATAGCGCATCAAAAATATAAATAAATTATAAAATATTTAAAAAGAAAAAAGAAATTAAGGGAAAGGAAAAAGAAAAGAAAAAAAAAAAGCAGAAAAAAGAATCACATAAATTATGTATTAAAACTGTAACATGATCAGGTTACATATTTACTTAAATATTTATTTATTTTTTCTATATAACAACCACTATTAACTAGCTCAACTACTATTATATATATAAAAAAAAGAAAAATATCAATTGTCTCATGCGATAGACATAGCTGATCATAGCATACTGTAATATTATATTTGGCATGAAATTGTTGCTATTTTATGATTGAACGAATATATCAAATAAATATAGAAAATAACGTAAAAGAAAATATTACGTACACCACGTATAGAGTTGTTCATACATAACTACTAGTCAAATATAAAATTGCTACTTCAAATTTTTTATACTGTCCGTTTCGATACCGTCATCTGATGAGCACCCATATGAAAGACCACTGGTAAGCTATTGTCACAGACAGTATTGACAGACACCCGAGAATCTGTGAATGAGTGGACCAATCCCGAAGACAGCGGGGACCCGAACCGGGCTTTTGAGCAATTTCATGATTTTTTTTTTTTTTTTTTTTTTTTTTTTTTTTTTTTTTATAAAGCGATATAGAAAAGAGTTTCCTATAAATAAATAGACCAGCGAAGCGGGCAAAGCCTTCGTTGATTCACTACTACCTTCATTAATTTCATGAATTTAAAAATGGATTCGTTAACAAACTTTGATTTACTGGCACGCAAACAGCATCAGGACGAATTTTGAACATTTCGAGTTTGATTTTGAAATTTTTCCCGCATTCAGAATGCGGTTTGTTCCCGAACCGGAGCTTTGCTAGTTTATTATAAATGACGATGAAATATGATACCTATAATTACAAAATACTTCCTTACTTAAAATATTATCTAAATATATATATATATATATATATATATATATATATATATATATATATATATATATTGATGAAATGGGAAATTTTAAAAACCTTTTCTTCATAACAAATGAGAAAAAAATATTTTAATGGGAATTTGATTTAACATAGAAACAATAAATATTTTATCAAACAATACTTTTTTTTTTAATTAAACAAAATAAATAAAGAAAAAAAGAAAAAAATAACTAAATATTTTATTGACTGCATTCAGATTGAACCAACTAACTCAATCAACGAAGCCTTATCACAGCCATTCCGAAAATATGCAGAAGACATACATATATAGCGGAGTAAAATAAGTTCGATTTTAAAATGAAATTGTATAAAAAACAAGAGTTTTCCTTCGAGAAAGATAAATGTTATTCACCTCTGATAAAATCGGTTAATATCATATATCAAAAAAAAAAAAGGCCTGTGTTATTTTCGAGAAATAAAAGTTGCTCCATTACCCCTGTTCCCTTAAAGTCTCAATATACCATTTCAGATATCAAGATTTATTGCGTGTAGAAATGTAAAAATTTCAGGATAGCATCAGGTAGAAGATAAAAGAGTATTCTGAAACAATCAGAACACTATATATCATATTTGCTGAGATAGCAAATGTCAGCATTCTCGGACTTCTTTGATGTCAAATTAGCCGTATGTATAGTGTCGAGACTAAGCTTCCTTTGGGCTAAGATTTGCTGCGTCACTCGAGTCTCTTCCATCACACATGTTAAAATATCGCTCTGTAACGGCTGTTTGATAGCAGCCTCGTTATTTTCTCCCATACTTACAGTATGAAAAAATTTTAAAAGATAGACAAATCTAGTAAAAATTCAACTCTTATTTACTAAATCTTAAAATTAAAAAAGTGGGGCGGGGAGCGAGGATAACTCGAATTTTACTTTAATTTTAATATAGAAAACCTCTTAAGATTAAAGTGTTTGAAAATTAACTAACTCTCCAGTCATTCTGAACATGAAAAATAATAGAAAAGACCAACTTAGCATGAGTATCGCATTTTTCCGTTCCAGCAGTCCTAAAATGCACTATACTCCAAAGAGGCACAACTAAATATTTCTAGAATTTTCTTTCACTTAAGATAATGTAGTTCGTTCATCATAGAACATCTAACTTCCAAATACCGACATCTAAGTGAACAATTAAAACTTCACAACTTCCGTCATTTTTGTCTCGCACTTCTTACATTTCCCCGAAACCAACACCAACTTAATCTAAATTCAACCTGTAACATTGTGAAGTTTGCGTTGATGCAAACTCCATATTAATTACTTAATTAGATCACGAAATGGATAAGTAAGAGAACACAAGACTTGGATTAACAATCACTAAGAGTTTATTTGAGCAGATTAATGGGAGGGTGGCCTGGCAATCAAACTAACTCAGTCGGCGTATTACTCAATCAAAATATATGTATCAACAATTAAATTATTTAATCTTAAATATCTCACCCCAGCAAACAATTGAAGATGTAGAGACGGTTGCACTCGTATACTCCTCTGCTGCGACTTCACTTTCGATCAGAGGATTCCGTACAGATCGAAATTCACTTTCACGAGCGCTAGCAAATACTCGCACTAACACTCATCACGACTTATTCCTCACTCCTCAAAATCTCCACTACTCAATACTCGCCAAAATAAGACTTTCCACAATTCACTATAATACTCCAACATCCACACTATAATATGCTCCGACATCCACACTATCTACTAAAACCATCTCCATTTTATACTTCTTCCTACACCCTCCTTTCTCTTTATTTCAATCCTTCCTTTTAAAATCACTTCTAATTTATCTAACACTAAGAATCTAATTCTTTCATTGCAGCAACCTGACGATACAAAACTAACTCGACCTCAACTTTCGCCGAGTCATTGGCGATGAAGCAATTTTAACCGTCCCCGCTTTCTACTTTGCTGGATTCAAACAACTGTGGAGACGATCTGTAGTCTCAACCTCACAACCTCACCACGCACTAACCAATCTCTCCATTGACAATTTACGCTTACGACCTTATTGTGATTTCAAGCACTAGAGCGTATGAAAGAGCCCTAACTACCTCCTAATCTAAATATTTTATTTATTTAGTATTATTTAGTATTTTTACAACTAAATTGATTTTTATTTATGTTTCCCAAAATAATAAAAACGGAATTATTTTTGTAATGAGAAGTCTATGTCTGTTTCTCCTATCACTCTTGGTTTATTTTTAAATATTACTTTAATATTTTCGGGAGTTATGTAATTTTAATAATAATTTATTGAAATTAAAGTTACCAGAATATTAAAAATTATAGTACATATTTATACAAAAATTAATTTAACAAACTATATTTTATTTTGTGAATTCTCGGTTCTGCTTACATTTATAATTATTTAAGACATCAAATATATTTATTTTTCGTTTTCCTAATAAAGAAGGATATCAGAAACTTATTTTAAGCATTTATGCTAATTTTCTAAAACGATTTTTTGCCCTAATGTATTATTTAATCCACTTAAGTAATTAAAAAAAAAATTATTTGTACAACTGTCGAGAGCTATTTTTTTTTTCTCTTTTAATTAAGCAAACTTTAAATCACAAGAAAATAGATAAATAGTTACAAAATGTACAGTTGAAAAAAAAATGTTTTGAAAAATTAAAAATTTTACATCTGAAGAAGATTTAAACCATTTTATTTCTTTTTTAATTTCGTTTAAGAAATTCAATATCCTAACAAAACAATTAAAAGAGGGGTGTTATTATAAAAAATTAAAAGCTATAGAATCAAAACTCTCAGTGGAGAAAAGTAAAGAATTAAAACAATTAAAAATTTGAAAATGAAACATTAAAGGAGTGTTAGTAAAAAACTTCTCTTTAGAATTTTTTCAAGTAAGCCCCTTTTTCACACTTGCTTAAAGGTGTTTTAAAAGAATATCATCTGAAATAAAGATTTTCAAATAACGGTTATGCTAAAGGAAAATGATATTCTCATTTCCTTTTTTTTTTTTTTTTTTTAGGACGGAGGACTATTAGTCTCAATCTACGTATAAAACGTTGTCGCCAGTTTTACGATAGTTGAACATTTTTCGAAATCAAAAATTTATTGAAAATATAATTGAATAATTTGAAAGCGATGTTATAAATTGAAAAATAAATAAATAAATAAATAAAAGCTAATAGTCCTCCGTCCTACACTAAATTCTGATTTTGCCAGAATTTCATTAAAATCTTTTTTCTTTCTTTTCATTTTTTGAAAGAAAAAGAAAAGAAAAAAAAATAATAATAATCAGTATCGAAACGGACAGCATCGAATAAGTTGAAGAAGCACTTTTTTAGACAAAAATGCATAATTTATTTTAATTTTTAATTTTTGTTAATAAAGTTCACGAAATGATTTTATTTATTTATATATTTTTTTTAATGAAAAGAAATTCACACGTAAATATTAAAATTTATATAAAACTTTGTGAAAAATTAAACTTGCAGGGTAAAATTGACTTTATTATAGCTCTATAGCTCTCTCTATATATTATCACTTACGTTAATTTAACATACAAATAAATGAGCTGCTGCGTGTGACTCCACTTGCACGCTGTCGGGTAAAAATATTTGATTAATTCAAATTAATAATAAAATAATAATAATAATAATAATAAAATGAAAAAAAAAATTATTTGACTTATTTTCTCTAAAAGAAATAGTCCTCACGTTCTAATAATGAATATTAGATAGTTGAAACTGGTAAAAGTTAATTTTTTCTAAAGTTTATACAGTACCAATATTTTTACCCATATTTTTAAAACGAAATTATGCCATAATTAACCCAAATTTATTTAAATTTGGACAAAGAAAGACAAACAAAAAATGAGAAATAAAAATCATGCAGATTTCATAGATTACAAACACTTTTAAATTGCACTTACACGCTTCAATATTTAACTTTTAAATGTTTTTTAACTTTATAATGATATCTTAAAATTTATTTATTTATCTTTTCTTTTCTTTCATTCTTTTTCTTTTTCTTTCTTTCTTTCTTTTTTTTTAAATTCAATTCCTTATTTTTTATTTAAATTCAATTCCTTATTTTTTAATAGTATAACTTTGAAAATTTTATCCTTCTCGATTTAGTTTCGAATGATATAAAATATGAAGATTATCAATCGTAAATACATATGAAAAGTTTTCATGCATTCAGAATAATACAATTCCTTCAATATGTTCAATCACATTATTAAAATTCATACTCAGCAATACACTGAAAGAAAAAAAAAAAAAATTAAATGCTTAGAAATAGGTACTTTTCGATGCAATTATTAGTAGCACTTCATGTAATTCAAACAAGAAAAAATTTGTTTTGTCCTTTTTTTAAACCTTTCAAGGCCAATTGGATGTATCATTCTAACCTAATTTTAATTTTCAACTGCAGAAACTCTTTAACCTAGAATTTTTTAAACATGAACGTTGTTTAAGGTAAGAATTATTAGTATTATTATTATTATTGAAAAAACCGGATATTTTTAGTTTATTCAAAATTACTGCCCCCCCCTTTTTTTTTTATTAATTCTTATCTGTAGCATATTTGTGCAGTAAAATTACTTCAGACAAATAATTTCTTTAAACTGCAGGCATTCCGTTTCCCAGTGATTTCATCAATTAAAACATTACCTTTAGAAATTCGTCTCTACCCTTATATAAAATAATTTATGAAAAATAAAAATTTATTTAAAGAAGGGTATTTTAATATACACCCGAACATTTATTACATAAAATATATCCTGTTTTAAGCTAACATATGCTATGTATTATTTAAAATAAAGCGAATATTTTTAGAACTGAGGACTATTATTCTCAAGCTGCAGATTTTTGCAATACCAGTTTTACGATAGTTGGACATTTATCGAAATCTAAAATTTAACGAAAATATAATTGAATAATTTGAAAGCAATGTTATAATTTGAAAAAAAAACTTATAGTTCTCCGTCTTAAACTATATTCTGCTTTTGCCAATATTTTATCAAAAACACTTTCTTTCTATTTATTTTATTTTATTTTCTTTCTTTCTTTCTTTTTTTTTTTTTTTTTTTTTTTTGAAAGAAAAAGAAAAAGAATAGAAAAGAAAAGAAAATTAATAATAATCAGTATAGAAACAAACGCTATCGAAAAAGTTTTTTTTTAAATAATTTTGAATTTGGAAATAAAATGCGCGTGCAAAATGAAATAAAAATAAGTGCAGGAAATTTAAATCTGGTGTTTTAAAGTTCGTATTAAGCTTCTACTTTAAAATTGTGATCGTTTGGCAATTTTGAAAGCAAATTAAAACAGAATTTAGTATATATATATATATGTTACGGTGAAACACCGAAATCTGGAGAATGTCGACTTTCACCGGTGAATGTCAACAAACACATAGTTGCTTGGTGTATGTCCGAAATATTTGCTAAATACCCTTATTTCTGACTTCCACCAGTAAATGTCGACATTCACCATGCACTAATGGTGAATGTTGAACAGGTCCGAGATGTATATTTTCTTCTCCCTAATTCAGTCGCGATAAATTTTTCGCCTCTCTTTCTGAAAGGAATGACTAAGAACTGAAATCACACAGTACATTCAAAATGAGAAAGGAAAATAATAGAAGTTAAAAACTTACTTAATTATACAGTACATTCAAAATGAGAAAGGTTGGTTGGTTGGAGGATTAAGGCCGATTGACTCCTTATGTATCCTAGGCCTATAGGGGGAATGCCCTCCGTGGGGGTCTTTCTAAGGGGTCCTAGCCCGTATTTACGCGAGTTTCGGAGGAAACCACGGAAAACTCCGAACGGCTAGGTCGATGAGCGCGACCTGGGATCGAACCCGGCACCTCCCATCTACCAGCTTTGAGCGCAGAACCGCTCGGCCGCTTAAAAAAAAAAAAAATGAGAAAGGAAAATAATAGAAGTTAAAAACTTACTTAATTATACAGTACGTTCTAAATGAGAAAATAAAATAATAGTAATAAAAAACTTACTAAATTATGTGATTCAAATCTTATTTATTGCAACAACTGAAACTATTATGACACTTTGAATTGCACAAAAGGCCCTTGCTTTTACAACTGCATTTATTTGTGGAACACTTCTTTTTGCAATGACAGCGTTTATAGCCTTGCCCACCGCTTCTCGAATTAGCTGCAGCTGCTTCTCTCAGCGAAATTTCTTGAAAATGAATCTCATCAATGGAAAGTAACGTTTCTTTACAAATTAGGAACTGATTACGTGTGTAAAGCTGCTTGAGGGTACCATTTTCATTTGCAAGTTTATAGAAGTCGGAGTCTTCTATTTCAACAACAACCGCTAACACATTTCGGTTATCTGTACGACCACGGTCGACATCAGGGACTTGTATTCGTACAGTATCACCAATTTGAGCAGGAGGAAATTGTTTTTGTGAGGTTCGTAACATTTTTGTTGCTTGCAGTAGAAGATTATCTTTCGCGGCCGCTCTTTTTATAGAAATTAACTCGTGTTTTTCAGTCAGAACTTGATGTGAAGACGTGGTAGATTGCAAGTCCTTTTCAATATTTTTCTTTGGAATATGGTTTTCGGTATGACCACCACTCAAATTTTTTTCAGAAGTATTACCAGTTTCTTCAAGCTGTTCTTCGGTTTCAAAAGTATTTGCAATTTATTCAAGTTGTTCTTCGGTTTCGATGTTTGCGATTTGTTCGCTTGGCAAAACAGACGATGCTATGCCTCTTTTCGCTTTAATGCCAAACATGGCTTCATAAGGACTTTGGCGTATTCCTTCGTGGCATGTAGTGTTCTTGGCAAATTGGACAAAGGGTAAACCTTCTGACCATTTATTTGTATGTTTATCGTTCATCCATGCAGTTAGCATATTCTCTATATCCTGATTGGCCCTTTCAACTGAGCCTTGTGTTTGACTATGCCGAAGCTTTCCATGAACTATATTAACATCTTTCCACATAGCGCATATTTCGGATATGACTTGATTACTGAATTCTCTACCATTATCTGATTGCAATATTGCTGGAACACCAAATGTTAAAAATATTGGAAGAACGTGATACGCTACTTCTTCCACCCTCTTAGTTTTCAAAGGTCGTAGCTGGACAAACTTAGTTAAAATATCTTGATACACCATTATGAACTTATATTCGCCATCTCTGTTTGACTGCAGATCTATCAGATCAACTTGACATCTTGAGTTTAACTCAGAACTGATCATTGGTTTCACAACAATACCTTTCCTAGGTGCACTGTGTTTCATTTGACACTGTTTGCATAAATTTAAATACAACATTACAACTTCATACGTAATATTTTTGTATTTATTTTGCAACTCTTTAAGCATACGTGTTCTTCCTCCGTGGCCTATTCTGGTGTGAGTTTCATATAGTATACTGAACAATTCCTCACTGGTAACAAAATACTGTATATTCGTTTCTCCTGGTTTTAATGGTACAATTAACTTCTCTTCATCATTAATTTTTAAAACGTCAAAACGTTTTAATCGTCTGTAATCCAAAGGTGTGTTGCACTTAGTTTTAGCAGAAACCACTTCAGAAAGTATTTTAGAGTACTTTTCTTGAGAAAAATTAAAACAATTGTCTTCTCGTTACCCGCAATTAATGCATTTAACTTTTCAAGAAAAAGATCACGACTCACTGCAGTATCCATTCTGTATAAATTAGGGTATCGGAAAAAAAGAATAAGAAAACGTTGCTCTCACCATCAAACCTTGCATAAGACTGACAAAGCTGACTGACTCCAAGCAGAACAAAGGATTTGGCGGGAAACAGCCAGTCGCCTCTTTGTCTGCTCCTCTCTTTTCGACCTCTACCAGAGCATATCTGTGATTGTCGACATACACCGGTGAGGGTCCGAATGTAGAAGAATGTAATGAAATATTCGATCTTTCACCGACGTATTTGGTGTTTGTTGACATTCACCGGTGAAAGTCGACATTATCCAATTTCGGTCTTTCACGGTAACATATATATATAGTGACGAGCCCTTGCTTCCCGCAACTGCTGAATCCAAAGCCACGTAATTTTCGTTTGCCGTACCCGGAATCCTAATCAGCTGAGCTTCGACGGAGAGAGAGCAGAATATGAGCGAAAGTTCGTGCTTGTGACGTGAGTGATGCCACTTCCGGAACGTGCCGCTGGTAACGGCGTTTGAAGAAAGAGAAAAGTTCAGATTCGACGAGGCATACACACTGGACGGGTGTATTGCTTGTTTTTATGAACTTCATGTTTCGTGTTTCGACGTAATTAGAAAGTGAAATAATAAATAAATAATTTATGTCACGAACTGTACTACTTAGATGGACATTGGCAAAGTAACATTTTGATTCACTAATGTTTTATGTAAATATTTTAATATATTTTAACTTTTTTTATTAAATACTCAATTATTAAATACTTAATAATACAGTAAATAATTCAATTAGTGCGTTAGTATTTCAAAAGCCCACATAAGCTCGATATTACATCAGAAATGGGATAAAGGATGAATCGTGAATTTTAATTTAGCTTAAACTTCGGATTGAACGCGATAAAGGATTGATCGGGAATTTTGATGAATCGTGAAATCTACTTTGAATTGAAATTCGCGTAAGTACATTTTAATATTACGTTTAAAAAAAAAAAAAAAGTACTATTTTTACTTTTATAAAATGTGAACTTTAAAAAAAAAAAAAAAACTTTTTGCGAACTGTATTCCTAAAAATGATGATGCACCTGGACTGATAAAATATAAATTGATAAACTGCAAAAACTGTTCTTAAAACACAGACTGAACTTTTAATAGACTTTTTTTAAGAACTGTGTTGGAATTTCTTCACATGATTAATGCATATGGGAAGAATAATTTTTAAAGTGTGTAGTAATATTGTATTCTTTATTGTTCCCTTGCTGTATTTTTATATGTCTTTTTATCACCTAAAAGCGGCATTTGGAACTCAGCTTTCGTATGCGATTCTGATTCTTAAAGATATTTTCTATCTCCCTTTTAAGCTTGTACGTAGGGTGTTTGTACAGGGCGTTGCCGAATATCAGCAACACACTGTAGTGCACATATGCATAAGTAGTTGGTGAAGTTAGGTGTTGTATGCTCTTGGGTAAATGGCATAAAGGAAAAGGTTTTAGAATCTTGTGTTAGCCCATAAGATAAATACTGCTCAGGGATAGCAACTAACTGTTGAACACCACTATTTTTTAATAAGAAACTTCTTTAAATTCGACGAATTTCTGGGATAAAATTATGAAATAAAAATATATAATAAAAAATAATGGTATTCGAAAGATAGAAAGCTTTGACACTTAAATTATTACTTCTAGCTATATTGAATTTCAGAATTTTTAATTTTTTATGGAAATTTATGGAAATTAGAGTGAACGTTTATTTTATTATAAAATAAAATGAATAACAATGGAGCGAAATATATATTTTAAAATATTTTTACTGAATTAATTCTATTCTTCAAAAAGATGTTAATAATTTATTATTATGTTTTTTTTTTTTTTTTTTTTTTTTTCCAATTTCTAAATGTCTATTAGATATTTTTCAACACCTATATTTTATATAATTTCCAGATGCGTCATTTTAACATACATTGTAATTAATGTCCGTAATACTTCATGATCAACAGAAATGTTCACACCTGTGAAATCTGCTTAAACTAAAGCAATGAAGTATCTGAGAATTCTGCGGAACAGCCACGAATCATTTAGATGGAAGTTTCAATAAGAAATTTAGGATAATCAAGCATCGGCTGCTGTTTTGGTTCTACAAAGGTACGTGTAATTTTGTTTTATTGTACAATGGTCTCTCTAGGGGATATTCCCAAAATTGGTGTTGCACTAAGTCAAGAGAACTATAGTAAAATTAAAATTCTGCATCGGTTTTTATTCGATGACGACGGTGATCGAAGGAACAGATGCAGAATAAAAAAATTCACAAGATTCACTTTCGCTATTGGCGACGAAAAATACCTTGAAAAATAAAAAATAATTGATGACAACTTTTCTTTGAATGAACTTATTATTATTTGTAATATATTAAATGTCCCTTTTGATGGGAGTAAAAACGAATTGCGAGATAGACTGTTATTAAATTTGTGTGACACAGAATTATTAAAACAAGAAAATTCCGAGAATAATTCAGATGAGGAAGATTCTGAGAACGAATTGAGCAGTGAATCCGAAAGTAGGTCGGAAAGTGGCGATAATGACGTCACAAAAATTGACTCCTCTGTGCAATGCCATATAAATAATAATGATAAATGCTATAAAAATAATGATAATGACAGTGATTATGAGTATAATAAAACTAAAAAAAGTACAAATTGTAGTAATAATGTGCATGTTGGATCACTTGGTGCAATTGTTTCTTTCAATGATTTTGAAAATACTATTTCCAAATTTAGCGGCGAGCCGCATGAAAATATTATTGAATTTTTTTCTGAATTCGAAGAATTATCAAGAATATTTAATTTGAGCGAATTACAGAAAGTTATCTTTTGCAAACGGTCGTTGAGCGGAAACGCACTTCTCTTTATTAAATCCGAAAAAGGATTACTGACCTATGAAAAACTAAAAAATGCACTCATCCAGGAGTTCAAAATCGAGATAAATTCCGCCTCTTTGCATGAAATATTGAGTAAAAAGAAAATGAGAGGCAATGAAACTGTTACAGAGTATTTTTTTTAAATAAGAGATTTAAGTAAGAACGGGCACATTGATGATGCCACGTTAATGCACTACGGGATCCAAAGAATTAATGATAAACCTGAAAACAAAGTATGAAGTATTTAAACGTGATAGTGAAAAAAGTAAACATAGAATTGATAAAGTAGAATATAATGCAAAACCGAAGCACATAGCCTATAATGTACATGAAAAATTTAGTTCTAAAATTGAAGTAAATAAACTGTGCTATAATTGTGGTGATAAAAATCACCTATCTAGAGATTGCCCCCATAGAATGAAGGGTTTTAAGTGTTTCACATGCAAACAGTTTGGGCATAAAATTTCGGAGTGCCCAGGTTCGAAACCAGAAGTTGAGGCATTGTGTATTGGTGTAAATCAAAATATGAGTAAAATTATACAAGTAAATGATATAAATTTCATAGGCATAATCGATACGGGAAGTGAAGCAACATTGTTGCGTAAAAATGCTTTTGAAAAATTGAATGTGAATAAATTAAATTCTATGGGTACTACTTTGAAGGGGATCGGGAAAAGTTCAATAAAGCCGTTAGGCTCATTCGACGCCGATCTTAAAGTTGATGATTTTAAAAGTAAAACTGATATTTATGTTGTAAAAAATGATGTGATACCCTATGATATAATCCTTGGCATGAACGTGTTAATGTTAAGTGAAACAACGATTAATGAAAAAGGCATTTTTGTGAAAAATAAATCTAATTCTCTCGAGGTAAATTTAGTAACAGTACTTCCAGTAAATGCATATAAAAAAGAAAGTAAAACGAATGTTGTTATTGATGCCCCTATTAATTGGAAGAACAAAATTCTTGAGAAATCCCCAGAAATAAATGAAACATTGAATAGTGTTAAAAAGTGTAAAAATGTAACCCCTCAACCTATTATGCTGTCAAAAAAATCATTAGAATCTTCCGAAAAAGCCGTAAGTGAAAATGACGATGAAGACGAAAATGACGAAAGTGATGACGATAAGATGCTTTTGAAGGACGATAATAGTGTAGATGATGACAGTGAGGAAGAGGAGGAGCCTCGACGAAAGAAACAAAGTCAGACGAGTATTTTTCAGACAGATGATGATAGTGAGGAAGAGGAGGAGCCGCGCCGAAAGGGACGAAGTCAGACGAATGTTTCCCGAATGAAGTCGCTAAATACAGAAAACACTTATTTGAAGGAAGATGAAAAACGAGTCCTACTTGAAAAAATTTCACAGTTAGCCGAAGAGTTGAAAGAGTTAAAAGGAAAAGTTGACGATAATTCCAAACTCCTTAAAAGAAGGAAATCGAGAAAAAAGCCATCGACAATAGATTCCATTGAGTGTAAAAGACAGAATTTCCCAAAAGAAGAGACTGCCAGTATAAATTTGAGAAAGTTGTTCATTCCATCACTTCCATCGACGACCACAATTAGCGAGATAGCTGTATTATTCCCTAAAGCTGTGCAAATACAATTAGAAGTTTTCCCTGCGTATAAGACTGTCATTATAGACTTTTTGACTGAACATCATGCTGCAGAAACTTTAAAAGACATTAAAACTAAAAATGATCAATTACAGGTTCTCGAGTTCGAGTGCCAAAATAACTTCGAGTCCCAAAGTAAAGATTTGCGTAATCATGACAATAAACAATTTTCCAAAGTTAAAAAGAAAAATAAAGCAAAATATAAATTGAGTAGACAACCACCAAAAACTGTTACCGTAGGCAACCGAGTTGCCGTAAAGCTAAAACTGACTTTTCCTGTGACTATGAAACAATAAAAATGAAAAATGAAAATGCTTATGATGTGAATAGAGATGGATGCCATGAAGGCTCCCGTTGCACATCTACTCATGAAAAGATCCTCAAACGTGGGATCACTTAGCTTAAAAGCAAAAACATAAACTGTAAATAAGTATTTTATTACTTTGTGTTGCATTTGTGTTTTTTTTTTCAGTGTGACAGCCTGGAGGACCAGACGATGCAGGGCGGCCGAGCTTATAGTGACGAGCCCTTGCTTCCCGCAACTGCTGAATCCAAAGCTACGTAATTTTCCTTTGCCGTACCCGGAATCCTAATCAGCTGAGCTTCGACGGAGAGAGAGCAGAATATGAGCGGAAGTTCGTGCTTGTGACGTGAGTGACGCCACTTCTGGAACGCGCCGCTGCTAACGGCGTTTGAAAAGAAAAATTCAGATTCGACGAGGCATACACACTGGACGGGTGTATTGCTTGTTTTTATGAACTTCATGTTTCGTGTTTCGACGTAATTAGAAAGTGAAATAATAAATAAATAATTTATATCACGAACTGTACTACTTAGATGGACATTGGCAAAGTAACATTTTGATTCACTAACGTTTTATGTAAATATTGTAATAGATTTTAACATTCTTTATTAAACACTCAATAATTAGTAAATAATTCAATTAGTACGTTATTATTTCAAAAGCCCACATAAGCTCGATATTACATATCTTAATATATATAAATCTCGTGTCACAATGTTTATCTTCAATGGACTGCTAAACCACTTAACCGATTATAATAAAATTCGCACACCATGTGCAGTTCGATCCAACTTGAGAGATAGGATAGTTTAAATCTCAAATTATAGTCGCAATTTTAATTTATTGCTAATTATTTGTCTGTTATTATTTGACAGTCACAATTATCTGTTAACTCCAAATGATTCTAACAGATGTCGATACCTTTCGACTGGGTTGAAATGAAAGCTGAAATATATTTGGTGCTGCCATCTACACAAAGAATCTTCAACTTTTTAACCTATTAATAAATTTCGTATAATTCAACTAGCAGACCCGGTCACGCGTTGCTGTGACTAAGTTATACGTTGAATTATAATCCAGTAAACTATTTAATACAGTTAAATTATTATTTACGAATAAAGACGAAAACGTTGTAGCTGTTGTAAATACCCACAGGATTGAGATTTGAACCTTAGGTCAAAATTTGGAAGCGATTGATAAAAATTTTCGTAGAGTTGATATTAAGCACAAATTAATTTTATTGTAGGGTCTTATAAATTTTAATGGAGAAGTGATATATATTATTGCTAATGCTACTTAGGATAAAAATGCTAAAATGACTAATATATAAATTAAATTATATTAAAATTCTATTAAAATAAAAGTATAAAAGAAGCAGACGATTTTAAAATTAATTTTTATGGAGGAGTGAAATATAATATATGCTATAATGGATAATTTTACTATAAAATGACCTCATCATCTTCATCTATATAAATAAAGAGAAGTGTCTGTGTGTGTGTCTGTGTGTGTATCTGCGCTCTGGTGCTCACACTACTGATCGCAGAGCTTCCAAATTTGGCATATAGGTACCTGGGACCATGCATGTGTGCACCTCATCGAGATTTTTTCGAATTTCGAATTTGAATTTTTTAAATTAAAGTTTTTTCGATTTTAAATATTGGCTTTAATGCTTCATTTTTCATAGATTTATTATTTTGCTTCTATCGTCTGCGTATCTTAGCAACGGCTATTACGCAACTTATTTTTATTGAATACATTCATTTGAAGGCGAATTTTTTTTTTTTTTTTTTTTTTTTTTAATTTGTTATATTTATTAATCGTAATGCAGCAGAAAAAATTTATAACAGTTATATTTAATTTTTTATAGTAGAACAACTTCTTATTTTTCAATTTTTAATTAATTCCTTTTAAAGAAAAAACTTTTATTTGTTAATTTTTTTAATTTACAGTATTTATCGGGAAAAATAGTAGTATATACGTAGTAAAAAGGATTAAAATGATTAAAATTTATTTGTTTATATGTTATATTTATTTTTTAATCAACTTTTTGTTTTGTTTTATTTTATTTCATTGGTCGGAATCAAATTGTAATAAAGTGTAAATAGCATGGGCTATAAAATACATGGTTCAAAACTAAAATATTTAATAGATGCTGAGATACAGTCATCTTTAAAATCGTAGTTCTTAAATTGTAGCAGATCCCCCCTACCGTCGATAAATATCCAGATTGAAGTGCCCGGAAAAGATCTTTCTACAGTCACGGGAAATCTAGACCTGATGCAGTGCGGGCGGGAAAAAAGCTGCCGTAGACAGCGGGTACCCTAAGCGAAGTTTGGAGCAATTTCATTTTCTTTTCTTTTTTTTTTTTTTTTTTTGGTTTTTTCAAGAATGTGGTGTAAAAAAATAAATATTAATTCAATTCTTTCAAAAATTCATTTAAATATAGTGACCAGCGAAGCGGGCGTAGCCTGCTAGTATATATATATATATATATATATATAAGAAAGTAAAGGTATAATTGAACAGGTTTGAGGGGGCTGTAACCCCTCTCACACAGAATTACATGTCAAACAAAACTGTTCCTAAACTTATTATTATTATTTTTTTCTAGTTTTTTATAAAGGAATTCTAAATATTATTAATTTTATTCTCAAGGAATTCTTTTAAAAGAATTCGGTATTCTTAATGAATTATAGATAAACATTATTCGCGGTCATAAAACAGTTTAGATGGAAATACTTCCAACGAGTTATTTGAAACTTTTAATTCTGTTACTTAAAATATACACTAAGGGACAAAAAAAAAAGAAGCCCTGTAGAAAAATTACTTATACCTTTTGTGTTTGTAATAACTTAAAAACTAATGATTCAAACAAAACAAAAACAAAAAACTGTTATGTTTGCATAATAAGGAAGTCCTAACATGATACCTACGTACATTTTTGATTTAATAATTCGCTTTATTACACTCTACAAAGTATTTAATAAAAATCTACTTAAAATGTTCTTTTTAAACGTAATGTAATAAACATATACTTTGTATTCTATTATGAATTGCTATATGAAATAAACACGTCATATCACAATATATGAAATAAAACTATTTATTTGTTAGATTTAAACAATTATTTAATAAACATATGTATTCTGCATTGGATAATTCCGCCTTCATATGGAATTGCTGCTTTAATGAACAAGGGAATAGTATTTCACAGTTTTTTTACATGAAATTCAGAAATTTCACTGTGCCAAATATCATAAATAATTTTTTTTAGTTCTGGCAAAGTTGTAGCTACAAATTTCCATTCCCCACACTTTTTTATAGACTAAACATTTTCCAGCGGATTGAGATTTGAATTATTTTCAGGTCTAGTAAAGAAGGAATTCTGCGATATTCTTTGTGGGATTTAACTTTAAGTAACAAAAGTTATGATAGCTTACAAATTTATAGATGCTCATGGTAAAGGGTAGGTAATTTTAACAATTTGAATCAAATAAATGTACCACAAGAGACATGTAATAAGGTTAATTATCATCTTGAAATTCTGATTGTGGAAAACTATGAAATACCTCCAAAATAATCAGTCAGGCATCAATGCTTTAATGGCTGGATTTTATTTCCGGTTAATTGATTCCTTAACCATGAAAATTTGCCCAACTCATCGAAAAAATATGGCCTTTCGTATCATAATGTAGGGAGAATACATCAATGTTTTAAAAGTGCGATTTTCATTATGTCGGTCATATTTTCGTCATCCGATCTGCTTCTTTCCGTCAGCTCGAAATAAATTAAACTTGACTCATCAGAGAGAACCACTTCAGCCCAATAATTGAATGATCTTTTTAAAAAAAATTTTAACCTTCTGAATTCTTGCTTTCCTAATTCTTTTCGTAAAGAATGGATTTTTTTCAGATTTTCTGGCGCATATATTTGCTTTGTTTAATAGTTGTTGCATTGTATTTAAAGAAATTATGTTACTAAACACTTCTTCTGAATCCCTTCTATATTTTAAATGTAGTACAAACTGATTTTTTAAGCACTGGCTTTCTAACTTGCTGACATCTCGATTGGATAAGCAACGTAGCTGCCTATAGACAAATTTTTAGTTTAAATAGACAAAAAATTTTATATCTTGCCAAAGAACAGCTCTCCAACATTTCGTTAATATTTAATCATTTTGACATCCGTATTAAAATGTTTTTTAATTTTCACTTTAAAATTAAATTTTTTCTGGTACCATTAATTGCTTATTCTTGCCATTTTGAAATATTTTCTAAAATTATAATTTTTCGATCAATTGCATCTTATTTTTAATATTTGGCTCAACTCTAAATTGTACGTGGAACCCAACGTAATGAAATCTGTTTAAAAATTTACTTTTAAAACAACAAAATTGGCGATTGCAGAAAGAGAAATAGTAAGAATCCAAGTCGTTTTTTTTTTCCTTGGTGTATAAATAGCACAAAATTCATTTTTCAATTACAAATTAATTACTCAAATGAAACTCAATATATATGCATTCAATACAAAAATTAATTTAAAAAAAATCAGACAGTTTCGTTTAAGTACAGCTTATTTTTAACTTATTCGCAGTATTTTTATTCATATTTACATCCCCGTAATTTCCATTATTGAAGTAATTGATAAAATGAGGAGTAAAATTCGGATCCTGGTCTCTGCTTGATTGGAGACACCGACACATTAAATTTAAATCAATTCAGTCGTAGCTTTGGAATAAAACAACATCGAGCTTGAAGACGAAAACATTTAATAAAACATTACTAACAAAAAAAAAACGCACAAAACATAAATAAACATTTAAAACATAAATAAATAAATTCTTCTCGAATAACTAGAAACATGCCATTTTCTCCTTCCATCCAACTCCGTTCTCTTCTTCGCCTGTTGCCACTCATTTCCTGTCTAAAAACCATTTCATGACGTCATGGAACTTTACTCGTCCCTCCTTTTTGAGCTCATACGTCACAGGAGTGACTATGATGCTACCAAACTTAGATACTGTTTCATGATATAGAGAGTTTCTACACAAATGTTTACATTCATGATAATGCTGAATAGTTTTTAATATAAGTTTTTCATATAGGAAGAACACCAACAGATAATACTAAGAGTTTCTAGGAAATGTTCATGTAGATACCACAAAAATTCTTTTTAGAAAAAGTTTATAAAATAAATGTTCATATATGTAAATCCTAAAAGTTTATATCAAGAGTTTATAAAAAAGAAAATGCATATATCATAAAATCTTTAGGAAGAGCTTCTGCATATGACCAAAGAGAAAAAAAAAATTAAATTCATAGTATATTCAGCAATAAACAACAACATCAATATACACAAATAATAGATCTAACATTAAATATCTTACAAGCAACCCTTATAATATGCACATGAATTATATAGTATATCACGAGGTAAATTAAATTTGAATAATTAGGTACAACTGAAATACTATTAGAAATATCTTACGGAAGTCTAGATAAAGAATCGGCATTGCCATGATTTTTCCCCTTCCTATACGTAATTTTTAGATTATATCTTTGCAAAGCTAAAGCCCAACGTGCTAACTTTGCACCGTGTGGCATTGTTTGGGTCAGAAAAGTCAGAGGATTGTGATCGGAAATTACTTCGACTTCTGCACCGAAGAGCCAAGTATCAAACTTTCGTAGAGCAGTCAGCACACTGTAAGCCTCTCGTTCGATCGTTGACCATCTGACTTGGCACGGAGAAAGTTTTTTACTAAAGAAAGCAATCGGATGTTCTTTGCCAGAATCGTCCGACTGAGATAAACATGCTCCTATAGCTTTGCTCGAAGCATCAGTGTACAATTTGAATGGCTTTGCTATATTAGGCGTATATAGATATGGCATATTCATTAAATGGTGTTTCAATTTTTGAAAGGCTGTTTCTTGGGCATCAGACCAGGGAATTTCATTAGGTACGCTTTTCTTTGTTAATTCAGTTAAGGGAAGAATTTCTGAAGCAAAATTTGGAATGTATTCCTGGTAATAATTAGCCAAACCAATTACACTACGAAGTTCTCTTTTGGACCCATTCTCTAATTCAACTAAGGCTGAATGTGGTCTAGTGATTTCAACGACAGTAGCTGGGCCAATCCAAGTTTTAAGTAATTTATGCGAAGATGAAGGAACTAGTATTAGTACTGAATGTGGTCTAGTGATTTCAACGACAGTAGCTGGGCCAATCCAAGTTTTAAGTAATTTATGCGAAGATGAAGGAACTAGTATTAGTACTTTATCACCAACATTAAACTGTTTATCTCTTGCTCTCAAATTATACCGCGAAGGATATCTTTCTTGAGAATCCTGAGCATATTCTGATGCAATTTCATGTGCTTTTCTTAGTTTCTCAACTAGTTCTGATATATATTTTTCAACTGAGGCGGAAACTGAAGTGGGAATTTTCCTCTCACCAGTCCATACGTCTTTCAATAGTGACAATGGTCCTGGAGGCAAACGCCCATAAACTAACTGAAACGGAGAAACACCTGTCGTACTATGAGGAACTTCTCTGTAAGCAAAAAGTAGATATGGATGATGCAAATCCCAGTTAGATCCATATTCCTGTATATTTTTATTTAACATATCTTTCAATGTTCGATTCCAACGTTCCACTGCACCCATACTTTCTGGATGACCTAGCGTTGCAAACCTCGGAGAAACTCCAAGAAGTTCCACAAATGCTTCACTTAATTTAGCAGTAAAATTAGTACCTTGGTCTGTACATATTACTTTGGGGAACCCTGTCTGTGTAAATATTCTCATCAGATTATTGCAAGTTGTTTTAGCATTGATGTTAGTCACGGGAATAGCTTCAGCCCATCTAGTACATAAGTCAACTGCACAAATCACATATTTATGTCCTCTTCGAGACGGGGGTTCTAAAGGTCCAATACAGTCCAAACTCCAGACTTCAAATGGAATTTCTGGCCTAACAATGGGTTGTATCGGTATACGATCCCTATAGGAAACTGTTCTGCGTAATTGGCAGGTTTTGCAACTTTCACAAAATTTTTTAACGTCTTCTTTGAGACTTGGCCAATAAAATGGATATTTTATTCTCTGCTTTGTTTTCTGTTCGCCTAGATGACCAGCCAATGGTATTTCGTGTGCCATCCTAAGAACTTCTTTTCTTTTGCATGTGGGCAGAACTACTTGATCAACATTCTCTCCACATAAACATTCTGAATGGACAAGAACTCCATTACTAATTTTAAATGAATTCGTCCCATTTTTGGCATAAAACCAGGATTTCTTTAAATCTTCATCATCTAATTGTAATTTTATAAAATCTTCTTTATTTCCATTGCTTTCATCATTGGTAATCTCAGCATTAAGTTGAAGGGACGTTGAGATGTTTTTCTTTTCATCATGTTCTTCCTGATTTTCTTTTTCAATGCTCTCATTTAATTTTGCAAGTACATGATTCATACACCCATTTAATTCTACATTCTCCATTAAAACTTCATAGGCAGTTGAACAAATTAGCATATCATTCACAAGTTTCTTCGACACTGCACAAGTTACAGGTACATTGCCGTGTTTCCCATCATCTATCTTTAGGTTAAAAATCTTTAGAGCAGCTACTTCTTTTTCACCGAAAGCCGAAATAATTTGGATTGTTCCATCCCCTTTTCCAAAGTCGGTATCGACCAAATCTGCACGTAAGACTGAAATTTGTGCTCCAGTATCCACTATTGCCTTCAAAACTTTTTCTCCACATTTGATATTTACGTATTTCAAATCATCAATTCCATCTTTAATCGGCATAGAGGTTGACACAGGGATTGACACCTTAGCAGTTACAACTTCGTTCGTTGTCTTTGGCTTAACGTCTTTGGCTTCAACCACATTACTTACGGCATTACGAATTGATGTGTTCTTGGAATTCTTGGAACAAACTCTAGAAAAATGCCCCACAGATCCACACGTAAAACAAGTAGGTTTAAAACTTGTATTTTGATCAGTTCTTGGAGGAAATGATGTCCTAAATTTCCGAGATGGCTGTTCGTCTTTTTGTTTGTTGCTAAAGTCTTTAAATCAGGTTTGTAATTACTAGTTGTTCTATGTTTCATATCACCCAAACCGGATCCCTTAGCATTCAATCGTACACTTTCGTACTCATCCAACTTATCAGCTAAAACACCCGGAACAAGTAACTTAGCCCAGTCATCGACGAAATGTTCTCGGATATCACCTGGAACTCGTCTTTTTAACTGATCCGTAATCATAAGATTCTTCAATCCTTCAAAATCATTTACTGCAACTCCTTCAAGCCATTTCTCAAAGTAGCTTGTTATTTCGAAAACAAAGTCTCGCCAAGATCGAGTAGGGTTTCGCTGATGTTTCACAAATTTTAGTCTGAAATGTTCAGGACCTAATTTAAATCGTTTTAATAATAAACCTTTCATATAATAATAATCGTCAAATTTTTCTTCTGACTCCCGAGCTATTAATTGAGTGATTTCTTTTGGCATAAGAGCTAAAAGAGCTGACACCCAGTTACATTTATCTAGATTAATTCTCTTGGCTTGACGTTCAAACAAAGTCAAGAACAGCACTACATCTCCATCTCTCATTTCGAATTTTGGAACGATTTTTGTTAAATCTTGCGTACTACTCTTAGCTTCAGAAATCGGTGCTACTTTAAACTTTTCAGCTTCCAAACGGATTTTTTCTAACTCAAATTCCTATTCGCGTTTTTGTTTTTCTTGCTGTTCACGTAATTTTTCAATCTCTAGCTCTCGGAATTGCTTTTCAGCATCTTCTTTCTCACGGAGCTTCCTATCTTCGATAATAATCTCGAGCTGATTCTTAGTAAATTCTTCGTCATATTCTTTATCTTTGGTAATTAATTATCGTAAATCGCTTACAGTAATTTCATTCGTGACCTGAAGATTCAACTCCACAGCCAACAATTTCAAATCCTCTTTCTTTGCGCGACCCAAATATGCCATCTTATACACCTAAAATTTTCTGAACGAGAAACTTAGCAAAAATTCCTCAAGGTGGTACTGATTAAAACACTTTGTTAAATATTAATGGAAATAAAATTATATACCATATGCAAAACCCATAATTTATACCTAAAGCAATTGATATCTGTATAAATTTCTTTACTTAGCTTATGAATCAAATTGACTTTAAAAGTACGTGAATGATATTTTCACACATTAGAAATAATTTAAAACACACTGTCGTGCATATTTACATTTCCTTACGCAATGAAATATAAAATAAAATTATTTTCTTATTTATCCAATTTATTTTATTTTATTTATTTATTTATTTTATTTTTTTTTATTGAAACCAACACTTTTATTTCATATGAATGAATAAACAAACAATTCTATCATAAGCTTACTTCAACGTTTGTAAAAAAAAAAAAAAAAAAAAAAAAAATGTATTCTTTAACACTTTTTATATAAATTACCATTTGTCATAAGTATAAACACAGAAAAGAAAAAAAAAAATTACTCTTTCTATAAAATAATGAAATGGAACAAAAAAATAAAAATAATAATAACGCAGACGATTTTCGTCAGCATTAGCTATTTCGTTCGAAGACAAACTAATTTATTATGGCTCGTTATTAAATGAAATAAACAAAACACTATTTGTGTAATTTCAGCACTTAATAACTAAAATGAATCCTTATATATATATATTTCATATTAGGTACATTCATTAAAATATAAATATTCTAAAAAAAAAAAAAAAATATATTTCAGGAACAAAATAGTTTTATTTCATCACACAAAATACTTTTGACTCTAAATTTCCGAGAGCAAACAAATAATATATATATATATATATGTATATATATCAAACTGAGGGGGAAAATAATCAAGATCTACAATTGTAGGTATTTAACAGATAAACAAACTCTATATTTTTTGAAGTAAACAAAAAAAAAAAAAAATCACATTGTATTAAAATTAATATTCACTGAGTTTATTCACTGCCGTAAATAAATGTAATTAATGCATATACGCTGTATTGAAATTAAACAATCACTGGCGTGACATCATATGCTGTTATTTACCAACGTAAAATATAATACACTTAATACATTCACACTGTATTAAAATTGACATTCACTGACGTGAACTTTGTTCGAATATATTTGAGAACAAAAACTTAGAACTGGCGTTCTATTATCATTTTATGTAAAAAAAAAAAAAAAAAAAAAAAAAATTTAAATGTACACTTAAAATATTTGGGCATATGCACGAAAGCTCTTACCTTCCCCATTTTCTATGAATCCTTTTCTATCCTACAAAAAGGCTGCGCCAGTAAAATTCGGATCCTGGTCTCTGCTTGATTGGAGACACCGACACATTAAATTTAAATCAATTCAGTCGTAGCTTTGGAATAAAACAACATCGAGCTTGAAGACGAAAACATTTAATAAAACATTACTAACAAAAAAACGCACAAAACATAAATAAACATTTAAAACATAAATAAATAAATTCTTCTCGAATAACTAGAAACATGCCATTTTCTCCTTCCATCCAACTCCGTTCTCTTCTTCGCCTGTTGCCACTCATTTCCTGTCTAAAAACCATTTCATGACGTCATGGAACTTTACTTGAGGGGTCATACTCCTCGATATTACTTCGATTGTTGCATACAGACTATTCTCATAGGCATACATGGTTACATGCTACGTTCACACAGTGAAATTTAATTACTGTTGATAGTGTGGTGTTTCAAACAAACAGAATCGACTGAAAGTCTACAATTTTGACATTTAGCAACAAAAGAAAAGCCGCTCTGAAACCCTTTGACAAGATTACAAGTTCGTGGGAAATATTAGGTAGAAAATCTAAGATGTGGACTTCGCCATCTTGGGGCCTACAATTTTTACAAATAATAGACCGACTGGTCTGTGATCTCCACCTTCCAACAGACCATTGGAGATCGAAGGAACAGTGTTTTTTCCCCCAAAGCGAATTTTCTTGGTAAAAATAAATCTATATTAATAAAATCAGAGTTTTGTCTGTAAATTTGTCGGAATCGAAAAATTTTGCGATATCTTCACGTTTCACACCCCATGAAAGCCGAAAATGACTTCAGAAAATTTTGCCTGTGTGTGTGTGTGTGTCTGTGTGTATGTCATCGTGTCCGAATGTCGCTTTTTTTGTCCGGGCATCACTCGAGAACGGCTGGACGGAATTCAACGACGCTTGGCAGGAATTTAGGTCTTCACCCAACTTGAAATTATATCTATCAACTTTTCGGAAATTCCCCCCCGTTCCCCCCCTAGGGGGTAAAACACTAAAACACGTTTGTCCGGGCATCACTCGAGAACGGCTGGACGGAATTCAACGACGCTTGGCAGGAATTTAGGTCTTCACCCAACTTGAAATTATATCTATCAACTTTTCGGAAATTCCCCCCCGTTCCCCCCCTAGAGGGTAAAACACTAAAACACGTTTGTCCGGGCATCACTCGAGAACGGCTGGACGGAATTCAACGACGCTTGGCAGGAATTTAGGTCTTCACACAACTTGAAATTATATCTATCAACTTTTCGGAAATTCCCCCCCGTTCCCCCTAGGGGGTAAAAGACACGTTTGTCCGGGCATCACTCGAGAACGGCTGGACGGAATTCAACGGCGCTTGGCAGAAACTTAGGTCTTCACCCAACTTAAAATTATATCTATAGAAATTTTCAAAATTCTGATTAGTGTTTAAATTGTGGGTAAAAAACGCCTGCGCATGCGCCATAAATATTTTTTCACTAAAACGCTTTGAATGGAAAAATAAAATGCAAAAATAAATTTTTAAGATAAAGACTTTTTTCATTCGCGTGAATCGCACTACAAATTATGAAAAGATTTAAATGAAGTTTTGCCATCTGAGTTTCATACTTTAGTTAATTTTAAAACATCTAATTGTCGTATCGAAAAACTGTTTACACCCCAGGATTCAGAAAAATCACCTCTTTAATTTGGTACTGAATTTGTAACGATAGGTCTGATACTTCTAATTTATTTTCCCCCTTTTCCGTTTTTCCGTTGCCACTTAAATTTCATACTTTAGTTATTTTTTTAATATCTAATTGTCGCATCGAAAAACTGTTTGCACCTCTGGATTCAGAAAAATCGCCTCTTTCATTTGGTACCAAATTTATAAATATACGTCTGATATTTCTAATTTATTTCAACCTTTTTCCGTTTTCAACCTAGATTCGATATGGAACAGCTTTAGTATTGGATCCCTTTAACAAAATTTGAAATTCGGAACCGAAGTAGCTCGGACGTTTCTCGCCAAGATCTTTGATTGCACAATTGAGATAGCCAATTCAGTTCATCGCAAAAATGGCTTAAAATATTTAAAGTCACCAAAGGATTCCCATACTAAAGCTGTGCATTTTGTACTTATTTATTTATATTTTCTATTAAAGACTTCTGTGGTCACGAAATTTGGTGCGTAAATTGTTTGTTTGCATCCGGCACTTATTGTAACTGGATTTCACGAAATTCGAAATCTCCCCCCCCTTCTCGGAGTCGAGGGCAATAAACGGCATAACTTCTGTATAACCCCACAGCTGAATTTGGCGATTTTTCTTTGGCGTTGTTTTGAAGGATAACGATGTCGTTCTGGACTGTTTGCGATATAATATGGCAGCCTAATATTTTGTTTATTTTGGATTTATGATTTAGATTATGATTTTATCATTTATCATATATGATTTTTAGATTTATGATTTAGCCATAATCGCCAACAAAAAAAATCGCCAAATATCGTTGTGGGTTTATACTGAAGTCGTTCCCAATAAACATGTGTAAAAACATGTTTTTCCGTTTGAATTCGCTTTGAATTATCTTAGAATGGCGAATTTTGATGTGCGGATATTGATTAAGTGTACGCATTATGTACGTTAGTGGGATTTTGCAAAACTTCGATCTCACCCACTGAGGAAGGGGAAGTAACAAGTGGGTAAGTTGTGCCTAAGGCAGTGGGGACCCAGACTGTATATTGATTAAGTGTACGCATTATGTACATTAGTGTGATTTTGCAAAACTTCGAACTCACCCGCTGAGGAAGGGGAAGTAAGAAGTGGGTAAGTTGTGCCGAAGACAGTGGAGACCTAGACTCTTCGCTTTGCGAGCGAGAAAACCTCTACCAATCACAGCGAGAACTTGGGTTATTAATAAAGATATGGGATTTTGACAACTCATTTAAGTTTAATGTCCAGCGAAGCGGGCAAAGCCTGCTAGTAAATATAAATAAAATAAATAAATAAAATAAAAGACGTGAACAGTTGGACTTAACTTTGTGTGCGAGCTGAAGCTCAGTTTTTCATCCCAGATCATATCGATAACACAGACGGAAAGCCTTGTGAAGTCGAATTTCTATAAGAGGCTGTTTTTATTTCTATGTATGAGCTATTTTATAAATTATGGAGCTTTTCATCCTAATCACAGTTAGAATTTTTTTAAACTATCTTACCATATAGAGCTACTGACAAGGAAACATTCAAAAGGTGTCATCTTCAAAAAGTATTGAAAAAAATATATGTGATTCTACTCTTCATAAAACACCAGAAAATGAAAATATTATCGGCTGAAATTAATAACAGCGGCCACAAAAAATTATCAAAATTAAGCATATTTGGCGATTTAGCGCTGTTAGGAGATAAGTTTGCTAGCTCCCACTCCGAGATTGCCGTGTACGAACACAACCGTGTTTTGCTTTTCCGCCAAGTACTAAAAATCAATCGCCTAGCAGTGTGAAATCGCCAAATGTGCTTAAGTTTGATAATTTTTTGAGGTCGCTGTAATTAATTCCAGCCGATATTTTTTTCATTTTCTGGTGATTTATGAAGAGTATAATCACATATATATATTTTTTTCAATACTTTTTGAAGATGACACCTTTTGAATGTTTCCTTGTGAGCTCACACTAATTAATTGTATTTAAAACAATCTTATTTATACTTTAAGCTGTATTTTGCTCCACCTGACGCTACCTCATTTTATGCTTCTGGCTGGGGTATAAAACGATACAATAGAGAAAAAATCGAAATAAGACCCATAATTTTTGTTATAATATTGTGGTTGAGGTTGAGTGGGTTTTATATTGCGATATAACTATGCAATGGACAGATGACTATGGTCTGTAAGTTCGTCGCCATTTAGGTGTGGTACATGCCATCACAATTTTGATTCACCGCATTTTTGATATTGTTATTAGACAACTAATATATAAAATGAAAGTTTTCTATAACATTTTTTAAATTTATTACTTTCTTACATTAGACCTCACACGTAAAACCTTAATAATAATTATTTAAAATCAGTTTGATTTAATAGTTCCTCATTTTTATATTACTTTAAATAAAAAAAATATTTTAAGAAGAAATTGGTTTTAATTATTATTATTTATATCAAAAATTTAGCTGAAATATCCTATTTTAAAATGTGTGTTTGTAATATTACAGAAGCAGAATACTTTTTAAAGTTAAATAAAATATTATTAACGCAAATAAGTGTATAAAAAATGTATTTACGCAATTTTTTGAACGTTAAATTAATTTTCCTTCGCAAAACATATTTTTAAGAAATCTCGATAAGTATCAACTATTCTTTATTGAAATTCCCCGTCTGCGTGAAACCGTGTAAAACATTTTTAATAGCATTTGCCAATCATTTTTCGATAAACGGAAATCTATTTCCATATCATGAAATAGAAGGCTATATTTTATAGATTATGTGTGAAATTTGCACCAATGCCTGAATATTTTATATCCATGATGTTAAAATTATAAATCAGTTTGCGCTAAGTGTATAATAAACTATTGTAGTGTTTTAATAAGAAAGCGCCACAAAACTGGCGTTTTAAAGTATTACGTACAAAACTTTAAATAAAAACCATAAAATGAAATAATCTCGCAACAATTGTTTCCGGTCGAAAAAGCACACGAGCTTTCGTCAGGCGAACAAAGCAGGCACGATTGCTGCAGTGAAAGCGGCAGCGCACAAAACCGTTTTGAATGAAAAGCAAAAATATATCAAGTCGAATGTAAATATAAATACTGGTGTCAACAAAATTATGAAAAAAAAAGAAGAAAATAAATAAATAAACTAAATTAAATTAAAAATATAACAAAATCTAAAAAATATCAAGATTAAAAGAAAATCCAAGTTTTGTGAGTAATTTCCAAGCATCAAAGAAGAACGGAGTGGAAGAAATATCATTAACAAGATTTTTCGAATTTTTAAATATGTAAAAAGCTTTATGGATGTCGAAATTCGAAGAAAAGACAGGATATAAAATTATGTTAGCTTTAGAAAAATCAAAACGATGACCTTGAGCCCCGCAGTACGGAGAAATAGAAGATTTGGAAATCTCTTCATTATGAACATTCCGATAGTGCTCATTTACTCTATATTTCAAACGCCTCCTAGTTTGACCAATATAACTTAAACTGCCCGACGAACACGGAATTCCCCGTTATTTTACCTTTTTACTTATCACTTTTTTTTTAAATTTCTAAAATTTTTTTACCGTTTGTTTGAAAGCCATTTACAAACCCGTCAACAAAATTAAATTATGTTCTCTTAAAGATCGCGTTCCTACTGAAAACCGTTCTGCCATTTATTTAATTCCGTGTTCGTCGTGTAATTTAAGTTATATTGGTCAGACTAGGAGGCGTTTGAGATATAGAGTAAATGAGCACAGCCGGAATGTTCCTAATAAAGAGATTTCCAAACATTCTATTGCTTCCCCCTGCGGGGCTCATGGTCATCGTTTTAACTTTTCTAAAACTAATATAATTTCATCTCATGTCTCTTCTTCGTTTTTGTATATCCATGAAGCTTTTTATACATTTAAAAATTCGAAAAATCTTGTTAATGTTGTTTCTTCCACTCCGTTCTTCTCTGATGCTTGGAAATTACTCACATAACTTGGATTTTCTTTTAATTTTTATATTTTTGATATTTTGATATTTTCTTATATTTTTAATTTAATTAATTAATTTATTTTCTTCTTTTATTTCATAGTTATGTTGATACCAGTGTTTATATTTACATTTGACTTGATATATTTTTTTTTTTATCTTTATTCAAAACTGTTTTGTGCGTTGCAGCTTTGACTGCAACACTCGTGTCTACTTTGTTCGCCTGACGAAGGGTCGTGTGCTTTTTCAACTCGAAACAGTTATTACGAGATCATTGCATACTATAGTGTCTATCCAAAATGTTGTGCCTAGTATAGTAATGTTGGAATTTTTTTTTTTTTTTTGTCTTTATTATAGATATATTTGTATTATTTTAATATTTGTGTAGTTTTAAAATTAAATAATTATTTTCCCCTGATTATTTTTATGTGTGTCTTTATAGGTGAGAAATTCTAGATTGGACTTTAGAGATCAAATTTTAAAGTATTTTATAATTAATGTTTTAAAATATCAATATATTGCCTTGTTTTCTAAAATAAGGGGAATACGAGGGTTGTCTGTAAAGTATCCGGATTTAATTTATAACTAAAAAAATATAATGGATATACATACTTCAGTTTAATCCCCTTCAAAGTATCGTCCTCGAGAAGCAACACACTTAGCCCAACGTTGTTACCACTCTTGGAAGCAGGATTGGAAGTCGTTCTTTGGAATGGCCAACAGCTGTTCGATCGCTTTTTGTTTAATTGTTGTCACGTTCTAAAACCGTCGTGCTTTAAGCGTTTTCTTTAGCTTTGGAAATGCGAAATTTTAACCAAACATGGCACCGTTCAAATTGCCAAAGTTTGGCACCAAACATGGTACCGTTCAAATCGCTTAAAGGACGACGGTTTGAGGATGTGACGACCATCAAACAAAAAGCGATCGAACAGCTGTTGGCCATTCCAAAGAACGATTTCCAATCCTGCTTCCAAGAGTGGCAACAATGTTGGGCTAAGTGTCTTGCTTGGGATTAAAATGAAGTATATATATCCATTATAATTTTTTAGTTATAAATTAAATTCGGATACTTTACCTCGTGTGCATGCATCTGTTTTAAATGTAAATTATGTAAATGAGTTTGAATTTGGAAATGAGAACCAGACAATATTATTCAGTGTAATTACTTAATTTACCTTTATTATGTCTTGCAACGCGCAATAAAATAAATTAAAAAAAAATCCTGTCATAGGTTTTTAACCATTTCCCTTATTATAAAACGCATTGAAAGTTTAACATTATATGAAGTAAATATATATATTTTTTTTAATTTTAATTTGTAACAGTAAACAAAACAAAACAAAACAAATAAATAAATAAAAAAAAAACATGATTAGAAAATTTTTTTGTTTATAAAAGCTATGTATAAATTTAAAATTAATTTATAAATTCAAATAGTCAGAAAACTATTTTTTCGAAGCTAACCATTTTAATAGATAGCATAAAATAACGAATTAAAAAAAAAAAAAAAAAAAAAAAAAAAGAAAGAAAGAGAAAATTATCGATATTTTTATATCTTTTATAAGTTTTATAAATATATTTCACAAGTAGAGCGATCTTATCTTATTATATACAATACGACCCATAATGAATTTCATCCAATCTCGAAATTAATTATCTATTATGTGTGTTGTAAAATTCCAAATTTCAGGATAAAAATTATAAAGATATGGTGGTATTTTTTTAGTAAATCTAAAAGGATACTAAAATATTTTTTTTTCGGTAATCCTTGTTCTTTCAATTGGATCAAATTAATCACAGAAAATTAATAGAATAATTTTTATCATTTTTTTTTCTATTTAAATGATTAACAACTTAAATAATAATAATAATAATAAAATGAAAATAATAATAGTAATAATTTATTATGTTGAAAAATTATTATATTTCTCCAATCTTGAAAATTAAATTGTACCTTTTAGCAGAAACATAGCATTAAAAAATTTTTAGAGCATCATTTTTCTTTGATTTATGATAAATTGTTTAGGGAATAATGTATTAATGGAGTATCTTATAGCCCATATAAAATATTTTATTAGTTCATATCTAAATTTAAAATCATCGCAATTTTGCAACTTTTCATAGTATAAATTTGAAATATTGATATGTAGAATAATTGTTGCTAAATATTCTTAAAGACGAATTTTATTTAAAAATTTCAATGGGTTTTAAATATTGACTCCATAAGAAATGTTTTTTACAAGCTAAAATATGTTTTTTAAAGATTTGTAATTTATATATTTTACACAATTTTAGCTTAACTTAACAGAACATTTATTTTTCATCAAAAATTTTGAACTAAAATTAAATGAAATGTACTATGTACTGTGTACCACACACGAAAAAAAAAAAAAAAAAAAAAAAAAAAAAACACGATTAAATATATACATTAAATATTAAATGCATATGTACCACATGATTTTTAATCATGTAATATAAGAAGAATTTTGGATTGCCATACTTTTTAAAAATATAAATAGACATTCCAAAAATACTCGGGAATCGGCTTAAATAATCCAATGCAAAATTTATAATTATAAAAACTCTAAATTAAAAAGATGTATCCTTAACATTAAAGGATAATATATATTCATAGTCATATTTTTTTTTTTTTTTTTTTTTTTTTTGAATAGTTACATAAATATTATTTAACAATCATTAGGATTTTGTTTATATTTTTATTTCAGCTAAGTGAAATAAACAAATGGGGTTTGAAAAAAAATTGTATGACATTTTTCAATAACTATCATTAACTTAAATATATTATGAAATACAAATTTAAACAGCTTAGGTTTGCATATCACGATTGTTAGTATATAAAGGCAAAATAACAACTATAATGATGATTTTTATTAAAATCACACAATCAACTGTGGAAGAAAATCATATTTATTGAAATTTTTATTTTTCCGACTGAGTGAAAATAATGCCTGGACCGGGACTCGAACCCCGGATCTTTGACTTACAAGGTCAAGGCTATACCAATTCAGCAATCCAGGCCGACACCCCGGTCAGCATTACTCACTCAGACAACCTTTAGGCAGAAACATCGCTGGTCTATCATGTAGATAGCTCAACAGAAAATAAGCCGCAGGAAATGGAAAACACCATTAGATAATGGGAGAAAGAAATACAATTTTTATTAAAATCACACACTGTTTCTGCCTAAAGGTTGTCTGAGTGAGTAATGCTGACCGGGGTGTCGGCCTGGATAGCTCAATTGGTAGAGCCTTGATCTTGTAAGTCAAAGATCCGGGGTTCGAGTTCCGGTCCAGGCATTATTTTCACTCAGTCGGAAAAATAAAAATTTCAATAAATATAATGATGATATTACATAAATTTACTGAAATTGTACGTAGTGTTGGTTTGTAAAATTTGAATGAGATAGCAATAAAAATAAATTAAAACCTAAATTATATATTATCTATATATTAATAGGCAAGCATAAAATTTGTGATACACTTTCAGTCAGTGAATCAGTCGTGTTGAGTCAGTCAATCAGTGAGTTTACTCTTTTATCTATATATTAATAGGCAAGCATAAAATTTGTAGTCCCTTTTTAACATATTAATTATGGGAGTAGAGTGTTTAAAATGGTATCATTCGAAAAGTATGGTTAGCCAGATGTGCAGAATACAAAAAATATTTTCTTACGATGCCAAGAAGGTATTTAAAAATACTTTTATTTTTTATTTATTTTCCGCCATTTTTTCCTTTCACACACGTATTCTTTTACATTAAAAAATACCTAAAAACAGAAAGTTGTTAAATCTGTAACTTTCTTGAAACTCAAATAAAACCATAGACACAGTAATTTGTATAATGTAGCATCACTATACTCTAGACTACAGATTTTATATTCTAAGAGAAAACAGCCATTAAAATGGCAGAAATTTGTGTGCATGAGTGGTAGATCAAACGTTTATACTGTTGAAAATAAACGCAAGTTAAATAATCTGGTGTGTCACTCACACGACTTTCTCTTACCGTGAAATTTAATACTATAATTACAGGTTAGAGATTAAGAGGTAAGATAACGCATGCTGTTGCGTAAACCTATGCTGAAACAATTCAAATTAGGCTTTGACATAGTTTTATATGATACTTAGTTGTGTGTGAGGGGGGCTACCGCCCCCCTCAAATCTCCGTTTTTGACTTGAAAGTGCAACTTTTGGATCTCCAAAAATTATTCGTTTTTAAGGTGCCTGCCGACCTATAAAATGCAGATTTCGGTCTCCGATTTTCTATTTTTGGGTTAGTATTAAAGCATGATATTTTAGATTTCTAAATAAGTTTGAATTTTCTATCTTGCTTAGAATTTGATTTACAAGCATTTTAATATTAGTCACTCGCCAGTTGTTGAAACCGGAAGTGACCGTAAATGACCCGTGAATGTTTGTTTACATGAATGTTTTATTCAATATAACTATCAAAATTTGTTACTGAACATAAAAGGAATTTAACTAGTGTGTTGCGGCCACCACATGAAATTCTTCTATATTTTCCTATACAAGTACTCAGTAAAATATATATATATATATATATATATTAAAATTATTATTTAAAAAAATTATCTTCCATGATAATGCAGACGATTTCCATATTAGAGAACACTAAATATCCAAAAAAGTTTAAATTATTCTCAATATTACATAATTTTTTTTCTTTTCTTTTTTTTGTTAAAAAGGAAAAATAATCGATAACTTTATTTTAAATTATTGCAGGTCTATGGTTCATCCATTCGTTTTAAAGTTATTGGCGAACTCTTTTGAAAGATACCCATCATGAAAATTTACTCCCCTCAAGGGGGACTCCCCCCCCCAGGGGGGAGGCGAGGCTCCTACATGCACAAAATGTTTTTCCCATTTGACTATCTCTATTACAAAAAATATATTTTCATTTCATTCGGAGTTAGTGCAGTCTGTAGATGTTAAACTCTACTTACCTGCAATTTCCCCCATAGACGTAATATATGTGAATACTTTTGAGTGTCCCTGTACATGAACCATTTGCTTCATCTCAATGAAAAGCTTACTGTAACATCCCTATAAGATACACATTTAGAATACCGAGTTTGGAATTTCTCCTACTATTTACTCTTGAGCTATACCGGTAAAAGGCACACAAGCAGACACACAGGCAGGCACACAGACAGACACACAAGCCATTCTCTAAAAACATGATTTTCGTATTCAGGGAACCCCAGAACATGTAAATATAACAAAAACTCACGTTCGAAAATTAGACCCTAAAACAATACTTTCTCGACCCTATGGGTAAAAGAAAGTAAATAATTTGGTGTGTCACTCACACAATTTTTTGTAACCCTGAAATTTAATACTATAAATATAGGTTGCAGATTAATAGGTAAGATAACGAGTACTGTTATGTAAACCTTTGTTAAACAATTCAAATTAGGCTTCGGAACAGTTTTATATGATAATTAGTTCTGTGTGAGAGGGGATACCGCCCCCCTCAACCCCCCCTTTTCATTAATGCACCTACATTTATATAGAATAAAATTCGGTTATTAAAAAATAAATCTGTTTTTAAAAAATAATCTATTAAAATTATTATTTAAAAAAATTATCTTTTATGATAATGCAGACGATTTTCATAATAGAGAAGTAGTATAGCACTAAAAAAAAAAAAAGTTGAATTTATTCTCAATATTACATTTTTTTTTTTTTTTAACAATGAAAAAAGTCGACAATTTTATTTTAAATCATCGCAGATCGATGGTTTAACCATTCGTTTTGAAGGTATTGGCGAGCTCTTTTGAAAGATACCCATCATTAAAATTTACTCCCCTCGAGGGGGAACTTCCCCCTAGCGGGGAGGCGGGTCTCCTACATACACAAAATTCTTTTCCCAGTTGACTATCTCTATTACAAAAAATATATATTCGTTTCATTTGGTTTAGTGCAGTCTATAGATGTTAAATTCTACTTACCTGCAATTTCCTCCATAGAGTAATGTATTTGAATACTTTTGAGTGTCCCTGTAGACGAACCATTTGCTTCATCTCAACGAAAAGCTTACTGTAGCATCCCTACATATTTAGCATACCGAGTTTGGAATTTTTGCTACTATTTGTTCGTGAGATATGCTGATAACAGACACACAGACAGACACATAGACGATTCGCTAAAAACATGATCTTCATATTAAGGGGAACTCAGAACATGTAAATATAACAAAAGCTCACGTTCGAAAATTTGACCTTAAAACAATACTTTCTCAACACTATGGGTAAGAAAAAGTAAAAAGGATTTATTTATGAGAGTTCTATTTTTTTTTTTTTTTTTTTTCTAATTTGATTAAGATGTAAATAATTTGAAGACATATTTTTAAGCAGAAGCATAATGCATTCCAATTTACTGAAAATGACTACTTTTTTTTTTTTTTTTTTTTTTAATGAATTTATTACTATACGCAGACGATGTGATGACATCACTGACCGTCCGTGCGACCAAGCAAAAATTTCCTATGTTAAGAGTTACTTGGATTGATTTTAAACATTAATTGGTTTAATTTTAAACATTAAGGAAAATTATCTTCCGATTTTATTCCCCATATTTAAGTATAGATTTAAATAAGTTACTGTCTGCATGTGATAGATTGTGTTAAATTTTTTCAGTCAAATTCTTAAAATTTTAATTTTAAATTCCAGTGCTCTAGAAAAATAAAATAAGTATAAGATTCAGAAAAATTTTAGATTTTCGGTTTTTGATGAAGTTACACCTTTTGAGATTTCCCAAATTCAATTCGACCATTTTTAGAAAATATATTTCTTTTTGAGTTGAAACATTGTTCTTTATGAATCAAAGGAATTAATTTAACTGAATTTGATGTTTGGTTTGACCTTGGTTTGAATTGGTTCCGATTAGCTTTTGGGCTGTATCACCGAACAAGGATCGTTTTCATGTTGCGATTTCCTCTCATTTCAGGAGAAGCTCAGCCTCTACAGCGTACGAAACTTAGGGAAATATATCAAGTTAAACTCTGCTGATTCAGTTAGAGTGCATATCGACAAACAATTGTGCAGCTGTGTTGCAATTTAATTCCGTTCAGGACAAGGCAATAACTTTTCTTTGCAAAAAAGGGGCCGAGTTTCGACTACTGGGCGGTACTAGTATTAATTATTTCTCATTAATATTACCTAACAGTTATGTATACACATCATATGTAAACGATTTAATCGTTATTAAAATTTGTAAGTATTTTAAATTGTAAAACACACAAATTAAAAAACTTAAATTCTAAAGAATAGTATTTTCAGAATTTTCGCTTTCTTTCTTTCTTTCTTTCTTTCTTTTTTATGTATAACTAAAAATTAAGGTATTTCACAATTTTTATCACATATATTTGGAAAAGGAAATAGCTCGTAATACAGTTGTAGTAAATCGATCTTTTATATTTGCTAGATATATAATTTCATTTTGGTGTTTTTCTGTGTTTTTTGATAAATTAACTTTATTCTTTTTTATCACGTCAAATTTATAAGATTTTTTACACTATACACACCTGAATAAAATATTAATAAATGTTGTAGTAATAATACAAGAATTATTCCGTTTAAATATGAGCAAATTCATATTTTGCAGTCAGGATTCAGTTGACTTATTAAGCCAGACATCAGGCTTAGGGTGGTCGGTAGGGATTGCCGCTTTACAGTCATTTTTTTGTATTTTAAGGCTGATTATGCCTTAAAGCAAATTCCGAAACTATCCGAAAATCTATGCCTGAAATCTCAGAGCTGAATGTCAGTGTGTAAGCTTAAAATGTCAAGAGAACGATAAATGCGCAATGTATGCATATATGAAAAATCCTTCGTACAAGAATCGTTCATTATTTTGATTTTTGAACATTCAAGGTTTTATTTGAATTATTCTGAATTTAAATGACAGGATATTAGAATTTGAAAGATTTATTTCAAATGAACCTTTTGCCGGCCTTAACGCACTAAAGCGCTCTAAAAATTGTTGCCAAATTTAGCCAAAAACAATGTTGCCAATGTTGCCATTTGTACATAATGCACGAATAACCTTCAAAGTGATCAGAAAATCGTTACATTTAAAATTTAATGGCGGATATATAACAAAAATATCCCTAAGATTGATAGCACAGAGCTGAGAATTGAAATTAGTGATAACCAGCAAAGGGTTAAAGAAACTTCTGCAGAAAATAGCCGTATGCTATGCAGAAGACATCTTCATAGATAAAACACCTCTTTTGACAGACTGAGCTGTAATTTTAAAATACAATTCTGAATTTGGAATTTTACATTTTAGAAAACAGGAGTTTTCTATAGGAGAATAACAGAAAATTTCTGTATATTAACAGATTTTAAACGATCGCTTTTTTTTTTTTTTTTTTTTTTTTTTTTTTTTTAATTTAAAAACTTATCTCTCGATGGAATGTTTTCATACATTATGTATTTAAAAAAAATAAGTCTTCCTCATGTTTTTCAGTGGATATAGGAACAATTTTCGTCTAAATCCCTGTACATTATAAATAAAAACCATGCTGACTTTTTTGGGGTGTTTTTAAATAAATGCTTACATCTTCGTTATTGAACATGCTATTGTCACACAAATTCATCTGCAAACTGTACTGCGTCTATATTAACATATCCTAAATTTACAGGTCATTTTGTTTATTTAATGATACAGGGGGATCACAAACATTATTGATTTTACTCAATTTGTTACCGGCCCCCTAAATGTTGTTTTAAACCAATCTTCACTGATCACCATGAGGTGGACCAGTTCTTTAAATACCCAATGTTTGAAAATATTTCATGAAGAGATAAGTTTATAATTTGATAAAAACTGATCATTTCCAAATCTTGCTAAACCTTTGAGTAGGAGTGTAATGCTATTTCAGTAGTAATGCTATTTCAATAATAAAATAACTATTTTGTTATTTTGCTAAGATTAATTGTTGGGGTTATGAGTTGGTTATTTATTTTCTGTTATATTATATATTTTTTAAGTTTAAACGAAGCGCTTCTCCGAATATGCTTGAAAAGATAATTCAATCGTAATTATTGAATACTTTCAGAACTTTAGAAAGTTTATTAAAAATTACAATATAATAATATTATAAGAGTTTTTGTTATATAATGGTGGCCATGGTCTCAACCATCTTGTAGTTTGTAGGTTTTAATATAAATTTATAGGAACGAGAAAAAATTATTTCATTAAAAGAAAAAGAAGAAAAAAAAATAGTGTTTAGGAATATTGAGGAATGGTCCATTATTATACACCGAATAACGATAATTTCATTCGATTTTCAATAGTGTTTAGTTTCCTGAGTAAAAAGGTAAAATAGCGAAAAGCAAATTATATTTTATACCCAAATATCCTCCCCCCCCTTTTTTTTTCATATTTTCTGATTTTGAAGTGCAAGAATATTTATTATCAATTTTAAATGTACAGTAGAAATAAGATAATATTTAGTTTTTATTTTTTTTTTTTACTTAAAACTTAATGTTAATACCAATAAAATTTATAATAAAATGTGCATATATATTTTCATTAAAACTATACGATAAACATAACGAATATTATCATAAAGATAATTAATAATAATAAAAAAAAAGCAGACTTAAAGCTTTGAAAAGCATATATATATATATATATATATATAATCAAGATATTTTGCATAATTATCAATGATAATCGAATCAAGCTTTTATTTGCTGTCTGTGCTACTCATTACATCACTTTGGAGAAAAAAAAATAGTTGAAATATTACGAAATTATTTTTTTTTCTGTATGTACGTCTTGTTCTTTTATAATAACTTAAAAAAAAAAGACATTAATTTGTCAAAACCGTCATTGAGCTTTTCGTAAATTTAAATATGTATTTCTTTAATATATATATATATATATATATATATATATATATATATATATATAAGAGAATCAACAGAGATTTTTTTTTAAATCTTAAAACGTTTTCATGTTGAAATTTATTATTCTAAAATTTAAAATATATATTAAAAAATAAGAATAAAAATTTGAAATTATATTAATAGTTAAATTCTGTTGAGTATCGGAGAAAAAATATGCAATACTTAAAAATAAAATCTGCGTTAAAAAAAAAATTTCCTGAAATTTTTGAACTTTTAATTTAAATATTTGGAAGTAACTGACAAAAAAAAAAAAAAAAAAAAAAAAAAAAAAAAGAAGCTCTGACATCTTTACTTTACCGTAATTAGTATACTCATTTAGTCAAATTTTATCTAACAATAATTTGAGTTTTTTATGCTTTACCTTTACACAACGACGAACAAAATTTTATATTTAATTTTATTTTTAGGAATATGTAGTATTTTCAAATAAACTAAAATATAAACTGTGATAAAAAACAAACAAAAAATTAATATAACTTGGAATTTTTTTTTTTCAATGCGGTTTCATATATATAAGACAATGTCTGTGTATGTGTGTCTGTAAATAGCGTAGCGCAAATACAGTAGTTCGGACAATCACGTAATTCAACACGAAGGTCCCCCGCCCAGAGAAATCCTAGTGCATCTCAACGCCCGATTTTCGATTTTGTGATTAGTTTTCTTTTGATTAATAAAAATGTAAAAATAATAACCTCATAATAGCTTTAAAATTAGCCATTTAAATTTAATCCATAAGTTACTTGTTGCCAAGAAAATTTAGGAAATCATTTTTTTTTTCGACAGGAAAATAAATACATTTATTAACGGAAACAATAAAAAAATATAAAAAAATTAATTTATGAATCTCACAAAAATTCCCGTCATTATCGCTTTGAAAACTTTATACACATTGAAAAAATGCTAATGTAATTTATGTTATATATGGTGTTCTAAAATGTTCTTTTTTTTTTTTTTTTTTTTTTTTTACTTATAATATTCCATATATTTTTTCTGTTAATTTGTTATTAAAAAAATTGCCCATGACGTCACATTCGACTGCGTAGCGTTTTTTTACTACTCTAAACTCTATGAACTATAGATATTATTTATCAATTTTATTTATAGATCCTCCTGGGTGATTTTTTAAATTTTGGCATTGAAATACACCAAACGTTTTTCGCCAAGAAGTTTAATTTAGCAACAGCCATTTTAATCTAAGTAGCGCATCAAAAATATAAATAAATTATAAAATATTACAAAATGAAAATAAATTAAACCGATAGTAGTCACATAAATGATCTATTTTTATCTGAGTAGATAGTTTGATAGAAAAAAAATGCAGTTTTAAAATTAGAAAACTTATTTCAGCAAAAAAAGAGAATAAGAAAAATTCTTATAAATTAATGATAAGGTGTAAGATTAAATTATTAGCAAAATAGAGTTCCCCCTTTTATACAAGAAAAAAAAAAAAAAAAAAAAAAAAAAAAAAAAAACACCGCTAATATGGCAATAACAGTTAAAAGCCGCCAAAGGAGAGATTTAATAAAGTTAAGTAGCACGATAATGTTCACTTATTTATTTATTTATTTTTTTTTTTATATATATACCAATCAGTATGCTAATTTATTGTACAAATAAATGTCGGGGTAGAAATATTTGAATTATTAATATTAACGCTGTCGGGTAGAAATATTTGATTAGGTAGAAATATTGTCAGGTAGAAATATTTAAATAAATAAATAAAAATAAATGTTTAAGAGGAAATATATCTAACCATAAAACCATTAGTTGTGTAAAATACGGCAGAAATAGTGCTCATAGCATATTGTTACAAGGGATTAAGTCTTTTCCCTGCATCATATGTACTGTTGCAATGAAAGTAGTTTTACAGGCAAAGTGAAAATAAAAGGGCAGTTCATTCACTTTCAGTGGGGCCAGCCTTGGCGACAAACTTGGCGAGTGGACGACTAAATTTTGTTAAAAATGGTAGCTTAGTATTCCCGAAGTTTCGAAGCTCTCTGACACACGGGAACATAGATCTCGAGCTTTCCATGGGATTCTCGCTGGAATCATCGCCAAGCCCCCTCGCTAAAAGTTATATATGGGATGGAATAATGGATGGATGGTTGGGTTTTACGTTGCACAAGTGCTGCGCAGATGAGCAATTGGCGACGGTCTGGGACACACTCCTAGAGGTGTCCGGAGACATGCCATCACAATTTTGATCCTCCACGGAAGGAGTTATAAATGGGAATAAGTTGATATCTGCAAGAGAGTATGCAGTCACTGCGATTTAGAATTATTCAGAGACCTATTCTCAGTGATTGCCCTTTAGGAATTGAGCTCCAGGCGACTAAACATTTTTCATGAGGTAGCGAAGATTTCTGCTCTTTTTATTTGATGTTATTTGCTCTACTCCTGTGAAACAAATGACTGTTTTTTCAACTATTTCAGAACGTTAATCGAATACTGAATTTTGCTGTACGAGTAACAGCTTCAACTGTTCCAAAATGTTCGAAGAATTAACTCTACCATTGAACTATTTTCGGGAGCATTTGTTTTAATAATAGTTTTTTTTTATTTTTCATATTCTAGAAGTTCAAAAAATATTTGATTTCGCCCAGGAGCTTCCATACTAAAGCTTTGACGAAAACACTCGTCAATTGAAATAAATTTTTTTAAACGTTTCAATTATTCAATTATTTAATTAAAAATAAATCATTTAAATATAATGAACAGCAAAGCGGACAAAGCCTGCAAGTACACTGTGAAAAAAAATATACCGCCTTTCTCTAGAATGAATAAGTGTTCATTTTCTAAATCCCTTAACTAGAAATATAGATTTTCGAGCCATTCGCATAAGGCACGCCAATAAACTGAATAGACGAAATGATCAAGAATTTGTAGTGTACACATTTCTAGATGGTGAAACAATATTCTGAATACTCTAAATATTCTGAATCATTTATATTGCGAGAAATTCTCTCTTGATATTTTAGAATTTGGTAATAAACCATGATTATAGTTGCAGAAACCCGCCTATTGTAGTCTCATTTATTTCCAGAGATTTTTTAAATAACTTTGCCCTCGAGAATATAGATAAACACTCTAGAATTCTAATAGGGGCTTCTAGAACACGCTTTCCAAGGAGACAAGAATTTATAAGGATGACATGGAACTATTTTTCTAGAGCCACAATTTAGATTCTAGATGTCAGTTACAGAATTTTTTCTCAGTGTGTGTGTATATATGTATATATATATATATATATATATATATGTATGTATTTATATGTATATATATAGATATAGATATATATATACACACACATATATATATAGTTTATTATACATTAAACTGCATTTGTATTTAAACGAATAACCTGAAATTTATTCTTGCTTTGTTATATGTTTCCTATAGTGACGTTTTATTTACTTTTATTTTGGAAATTTAATACAATTTTTTAGATAGTTTGCATTTATATTTTATAATGTCATTTAGAAATATATTCGAGAAAATTAGAATTAGGTTCCTTTGACAATACAAACTTAATTTAAAGGCTAAACGTTTTTCTCCACGCAGGAATACCTCGAGAGATTATACTTTTTTGTGGATCCTTTACAATTGTTTTCTAAGAATTTATTCATAAGAAGAACAAAAATTAAAAGACAGAATAACTATTTTTCTTGAAATAAGACTACCTTTTCAAGAATTTTGAATTTAAGTTAATTTAAAAGCTATTTTATTTATTTATGATATGTTTTAAAATGACATTTTAACTCGTGCTTTGTTATATTTATAAAAAATAAAGAAATAAAAATACTATGTATGATTTTTATCATATTACTATGCTTCACTTTATAATTTAAATGATAAAAATATTCATAAACGTTTCTAGAATGATTCAATTCCCTACTAGTTCTTAATTTTATATTGTTTAGTAAAAAAATTTATTTTTATACAAGATTTGTAATAATTCTTATCTTAAAATTTTTCTTAGCATGCAGTTTCCCATGAGCACATTATTAAATATTTCGTATTGTTATATCATACATTTCATAATTGCGTAAAAAATCTTTATGGATAATTTTTCACGAGGCAACAGTTTTTAAAAGACGTTTAAGTTATATACTTTTCTACCTCTGAGATATCTGCAATATCCCAACAAACCAACAACATAATGAAAATCGTGAGTGAATCTTAGGCGAATTTCCCTGAAAGCATTTCTCATTAAATCTCTTCCAGGTACATTTTCAGATGCTCTGCCGTAACTTAAATTGGTAGAGTGACTCTCATTTCTGCCTGAATATTACCCTTGAGCTACTGTATTTTATGTGATTTCTTCACACATATTTTGTCCCTCAGATAGTACCAAAGGAAATAACCAGGCTGAGCTAAGTCAGGAAAACGGGAGGGTGAGTTCACTTTAGTGTTTCTCGAGACTAGGCGATTGCTAAAAACTTTCGTCAGGAGCCCTCTTGCCTTGTGTACTCCATCTTCTATCCTCATCTCTTGCATATTTTTATCGCTAGAGACACAATAGTTCAAATCGTGTTTTGATATCATTCACCAGTTCCCTTGTATTCACTGAGAAAAAAAATATACCGCCTTCCTCTAGAATAAATAAGTGACCATTTTCTAAATCCCTTAACTAGAAATATAGATTTCCGAGCTATGCGCGTAAAGCACGCCAATAAATTAAATAGACGAAATTATCAAGAATTTCTAGTGTGCACATTTCTAGATGGTGAAACAATATTCTGAATACTCTAAATATTCTGAATAATTTGAATTGCGAGAAATTCTCGCTTGATTTTCTATAATTGGGTAATAAACCAAGACTATAGTTGCTGAAACCCGCCTCTTGTAGTCTCATTTATTTGAAGAGATTTTTAAATAACTTTGCCCTCGAGAATATAGGCAAACGCTCTAGAGTTCTAATAGGGGCTTCTAGAACTCGCTTTTCGAGGGGACTAGAATTTATAAGAATGACATGGAACTATTTTTTCTAGAGCCACAATTTAGATTCTAGATGTCAGTTACAGAATTTTTCTCAGTGTTGGATTCTTTGGCATTGAAGAACTATGGTCAAATGATCGCTTTTAATGTTGAGTCAACCCACATCAAACCAAAATTTTGTTTGTTAATAAAGCGATTAAACGAAAAAGGTACTTCGTCACTCATCACCAAATTGTAATTGAAATCATTGTTTTATGCGACTGAAACCTACATGAGAATTTTTTAAGTAAATAATCTCCAGTTCTTGATCTTTAAGCCTGTGAAATACCAACGTCAACTAATGATTTAAAAAAAAAAATGTTATTCTTAGTTAGAACTACTTTATAATTTTTGGCCCACTCTGTATATATTAGGTATTCAATTTTAATATTTTAACAAATAATTTTATAAATATAATGTTATCTTAATTTTAGTACATATATTTTTGTCATAACTACAAAAAATTAAAAAAAAATTATCTTATTTAAAATAAAATAAATATAGTTTAAAAGTACAAATGAACAAATATTAATAACAGTCCTTTAACTTCAAAAAGTAAGCAACAATATTAATACTGCACTGTCGCGTAACGAACGATATGCAAATCAGATTCCTGTCAAAAGCACGATTTCACGATTAACGCAGTTTACTTTTAATTTTGCTTTCTATTTTTGCATACATGAAGGTTTTATTGCAATGCTGATTTAGTGCATAAAGCGTTTTTGATAAAGATATTTTCCCTGAACTAAGAATCACCGACTGAAGCTGCCATTAGCGGTGTTGTACCTCGTTTCAAACTGTAAATTGTGGTGATAGTGAACACATAGAATATAGTATATATGCCTGTAAAGATATGCATGGAAATAAACATAGTTTTTTAAAATGTAAATTTGTGATTTGCTCACGTACAGCGCACTCAATCGACAAAAATTTTAACTGCTATTTTTTTCTGAAAAATAAAATTTCCGTCATGCGAATAACTTTTTCGCAAACCACGTTCAAATCTACCAATTCCTTCACTTTTTATGACTTTTTAAAATGTCTACAGACTTATGGAACACCCAGTTTATGAAGGATTACAGAAAAGTTTTTGCAGAAATATATGTTAAAGGAAGAAAGACTGAATATTTTTGTAAGGCTTTAAAAGTTGGAAGCTTACAGAGATTTTATTTATCCCACCATCCGTATGCTTAGGTAAAGATCTGTGGAAGATGGGAGGAGATCCGATAAACCCCGTACTGCTAGAACACAAAAAGTTGTGAAAGCTGCGCAATAACTTCTTCGAAGAAATATGCTGAGATTTGCAAAAATATTATCTTGAGAGTTTAAAGTATCTAAGTTATCAATCCACAAGCTTTAAAAAAAAAAAAGAGAGAGAGAGAGAGAAGAAAAATTGCACGGAATAAAAATAAAATAAGGATTGAAAGAAGTCTCTGGGGTCAATTATCTCATGGGATGCTAAAGGCGAGCGTGACTTTCCCAATCAGAAACTTTCCGCATAACCCTCAAAGGGACTGATTATGGTCATTATCGTTTCAAGATACCACACGATGAAGCATCAGTGCCTAGAGTTCGTCAAAATGCAGCATTTTCAATAACACAAATAAACGAAGATTTTTTTTCCCCCCAAGATGGAGTGTTTCTTTTTTTTTTTTTTTTTTTTGTGGGGGAGGGGGGATTTTTTGGATGCTGATTAAGAAAAAATCTATTGAAAAATTTACATCACGTATTGTTTTAGCAAAAGATGGGATTGTTTGAGCCTACAGTTCCACATTTTCAACTCCCATTTAAGTTATTTCCCAGATGATCTAGGTGATGTGTGTGAAGAATAAGACAATTTATTTTATGAAGACATCAAGGAAAAGTAAAATAAGTTTCAGGGACGATGGAGTGTTAACATATTAGCAGATCATTGTTGGATGCTTCAAAGAGAATCCCTCCTCTACAAGCCCCTCAAACCGTGCACAAGGTAAAAAGCTCTAATGAGAGCTTAGATGTAAAAGAACGTATTTAAAAGATAATGTGTAAATAATATCCTATTTTAATGTAAATTATGCATTAATTGTTTCAAATTTGTTATAGCCTTTGAGGAAATTCTTCCGATCTTCATCTATACTTTGTGACAATCCCTTACCTGATAGGAAGGAAAGACAATCATTTCTGAATTCAGTGTATCAAAACACATTACAGACATACAACGCAGTTCAGAAAAAAATTGTAAATTACGATTTCGCAGACCTGTGTAATGGTTTGGCGAGATTTTGTTTTAAGAGGGAAGAACATTCTTTGTTTTTCATCGGTAAGTAAATTAAAATATGTGCTGAAGTCTATAAAAAAAACTGATTTTGTAGAAATTTGTATGCCAAAACTCAAAATTTTGTATGGAGACTAATATTTTTGCAATCAGTAAGACAGTCCTCCTTCGCATACAATTGACGCAAAATTGGTGAAGAGAAAATCTGGTTAATTTTCTCACAAAAAATGAATGCCCTCAAAGCTTACCAAGTCTTGATCCATTGGATTATTCTGCGTACAGATACATGCTATCGAAATTGTATGATGTTGATTGTACATACTTGAAGCAAGTTTGGCGAATATATATAGAGCGAATATGGGAAGGCAATCAAGGATTTCTCTTTGTCTTTCCTTGATGTGTTTTGTTTTAAAGACAAGGATTTCTTCTTAACAACTGTCTTTAGAAAACACTTATCTGTTCCCCTTCCGCCGCATGCTCTCTCTAACCAAGCTACTCAAAAGAAAATGCTCGCTTTTTATAGTTATCTTTTTCGGGCATTGAGCATTTCTTCTCATCAGTCTGGTTTTTCGAAAGAAATTAATTATTTGAAATGTTTTGATTTTTATAGAGGCTATATTCTCTCTATCATTGATAAAGCTCCATATAAATTCAAAAAACCTAAACGTTCTATTTTTAAACTAAACGATCACGATATCATCACAGTACTTTTACTTTTTTATTCACCACTTTCTTTTAAAATTTCTAAAATTCTTTCACTGTTTGGTTTTAAAGTCATTTACAAACCAGTCAACAAAATTAATTTATCTTCTCTTAACGATCCCATTCCTATTGTAAACCGTTCTAGTGTTTATTTACCCCGTTCTTTGTGCAATTTAGTTATATTAGTCAAACTAGGAGACGTTTGAAATATAGAATAAATGAGCACCGTCGGAATATTCGTAATGGAGAAGTTTCTAAATTTTTTATTGCTTCCCACTGCTGGGACCATGTTCATTGTTTTGATTTTTGAAAAATAACATAATTTCTTCTGCTATATCCTCTTCCCATTTAGATATTCATGAAGCTTTTTACTTATTTAAAAATTCGAAAAATCTTGTTAATGACATTTCCTCTACTCCAATCTTGTCTAATTTTTGGAAATTACTCACATAACTTTGGTCTTCGTTTAGTTTTGTTATGATTTAGGTTTTTAGATTTTTTTTAATTATTTATCTACATATTTCATACTTTCATTTTATAATTTTAGTAACACCAGTATTTTTATTTACATTCAGATTTATTTGTTTTTGCTCTTCACTAAACTCGTTTTTGTGCATTGCCGCTTTGCTTGCAGCATTCGTACAAACTTTATTCGCCTGATGAAGGGCGTGTTTTCTTTAGACCCTATACAATTATTGACAATTCTTGTATTTTATGGTGTTTATTCAAAGTTTATAGCATTTACTATTTGCAATTCTTATACAAAGTATAAGGAAGTACAGTAATCCCGATTTGTGAAATGGAAATTTTATTTCGCATACCTCAAAAACGAATGATCATAGAATGTTGCAAATTTATATCTGTGACTGCCATGATTTCTAATTGTACACCTGCAACTTTAGTTTTAATGAAAGCTCATTTTAGCGATATCAACGACATTACAAAAAATTTTGTAATGTCTGTATGTAAATATGTGTGTGTGCGTGTATCTCGCATAACTCAGAAACGGTTGAACGTAGAAGGTTGTAAATTAGTATATAGGTGTATTATTACATCTAGGTGTGCACCTCTCTTTTTGAACTTTCTGTGACTTTCCGTTTTGGAGATATTTAGGAAAATTATATTCATATTGACCAAAATAGGAAGGTTTTAGCATATATATGACCTACCATCATAGAGATTTCAAAAGAAGCTAATGATAGAGCCAGTAATGATATATAGTTATGAAAGTTGAAGACATTTTTGGGTGTAAAAAGTAATTCTTAAAGGCATAAGCAGGTTCTAGTCGACGAATGCACTTTCCTTATTAAATATTTAGCTTCCAGATAGAGCCCATAATGATATTGTTATGAAAGTTTTTGACAATTTAGCGTGCAGAAATTAATTCTTTAAGACAGAAGCAGGTTCTCGTCTACTAATTCACTTCTGATAATCAATATTCAGCCTGTAGATAGAGTTCGTAATGATAATGATAAAAAAAAAAAAAAAAAAAAAAAAAAGAAAGAAAAGAAAGAAAGTTGTCGACGTGTTAGCGTATAGAAAGTAATTCTTAATGACACAAGCGGTGTCTAGTCGAAGAATTCACTTTATTTAAAGAATATTCAGCGTGTAGATAGAGCCGGTAATGATATTGTTATGAAAGATGTTGACATTTTGAGTGCAGAAAGTAATTCTTAAAGACGTATACAGGTGCTAGTCGACGAATGCACTTATTTTATTGAATATTCAGCCTATAGATAAAGCCTGTAATTATATTGATAAAAACGTTGTCGACATTTTAGCGTGTAGAAAAAAATTCTTAAAGAAATAAGCAAGTTCTACCAGACTAATGCACTTTATTTAATTAATATTCAGTAAACAGTTGGATAAATCTCTTTTTGGGCTTCTAAAATGCATAATCAATTAATATTCGTGAAATAATCCAATAGTCATTTTTACTACAGTAATCAAATGAACATCATTAAATACACTACAGAGCATAAATTTCGCTAAACCAGAAACAACCGAATATTTCCAGATTTGAATGAAATTTGAATTCATCAAGAGTATTGTCAGGGGTTTATGGAATTTTCAAGGTAGTTCTGCGTGAGGAACTAGTGCACCATTACAAAATTTCCAGAACTGAACTCCTATTGAGGTTAGAGATTATACATTTTGTGAATTCCGTACTACTACTTTTCACCACATTTGAATGCCTAATATGAGGTTAAGTCAATGCTCACTTTCTTGGAAATGAAAAAAACTTTCATCTGTTTCCACTTTTACTACGTATAAAAAGTAGCATATAAAGATATATAGGCAAGTTCTAGTCCACAATCTTCAACAATCACTCTTTTTTTTTTTTTTTTTTTTTTTTTTTTTTAATATAGCTCTTGCAAGTTATTTATGGAACTTTAAATAATTTAGTTCTGTGCTATAAATCAATAATTTTTTTCGGAAAACTCCCGAACTCTGTTCTTATTGAAGTTAAAGCTTCCAAATTATGAAAATCCTAATTTACAAATTTTTGCCAAATTCGGTCGCCAACTCTACAAATTCGACGCCTAATCGCCGATTTCGATGTGAAAATCAAAAATCTACTCTGGCTACTAACTTGGTGTCTTGGCGAGATTAGCGATAAAATTTTGTGGCAAATATTGTTTCAGGATAGCCAGAAATGCTTTCTCAATTTTAAAGTGAAATTTATCGTTTTTCGCCACTAATTTTTGCCAAAGAGAACAAAACTGGGCCATCTATACTCAAATGATTTTCATTGAACTCTAAGTTGTGCATTTGCCAATGAGAGATTCTGTAATAAGCCGTGGCATATTCCTAGGGAAAAAAAAAAAAAAAAAAAAAAAAAAAAAAAAACTAGGTGGTATATATAATCGTATTATCGTGACCTTTTTTTTTTTTTTTTTTTTTTTTTTTGAGTAGCAGTTTTTTTTCTTGTTTTGCTTTTGTTTTAAGGAATGTTCGTGGACTGGAACATGCCTAATTATTTAAGAATCGTTTACCTCACACAAAAATGTCAATGTTTTCATAACTATATGTATATTTCTATGGTTGTATAAGGAAGTCATGTGGTGTCCACATCACATTTTTTATATCGATATTAATAAAATCAGAGTTTTGTCTGTAAATTTGTCAGAATCGAAAAATTTTGCGATATCTTCACGTTTCACACATCATGAAAGCCGAAAATGACTTCAGAAAATTTTGCCTGTGTGTGTGTGTGTGTGTGTGTGTGTGTGTCATCGTGTCTGTATGTCGCTTTTTTGTCCGGGCATCACTTGTGAACGGCTGGACGGAATTCAACGGCGCTTGGCAGAAACTTAGATCTTTACCCAACTTAAAATTATATCTATCAACTTTTCAGAAATCCCCCCTCTGTTCCCCCCTGGGGGACAAAAGACAAAAACACGTTTGTCCGGGCATCACTTGAGAACGGCTGGACTGAATTCAACAGCGCTTGGCAGAAACTTAGATCTTTATCCAACTTAAATTATACCTATCAACTTTTCAAAAATTCCCACCGTTCCCTTTTTGGGGGGCAAAAGACAAAATCACGTTTGTCCGGGTATCACTTGAGAACGGCTGGACGGAATTCAACAGCGCTTGGCAGAAACTTAGGCCTTTACTCAACTTAAAATTATATCTAACAACTTTTCCGAAATCGCCCCCGTTCCCCCCTGCGGGAGAAAAAGACAAAAACACGTTTGTAAGCATAACTCGGCTCCTAATGTACTTCATAATAAAGAAATTCCACATGGGGAGACTAGACATGAGTACAAATAAAACATTATCTACGATTTAGGAATTTTCGATTTTTAAAGGAGGGAAGGGAGAAAATAGATTTTTGGCGGGAAATTTTGAAAATTCCTGATTTGAGTCGAACTCTACCAAAAATGGAATAAAATGTTGAAAAAGGCTATGCGACATTCTTAGGATATTTCCTACAACATATTTTTGATTTTTTGTGATCTGCCATTTTTTTTGGGGGGGGAGGGGGGGGGATGTGTTACAAAGGGCAAATTCGAGACACCCTTTTTAGCGCTAAATTTGCCCTGGAAATTTTATGAGAGCTGCGTTCGCGAAGTTTGGTGCTTGGATTTTTTATATGCAACCGGCACCTAAAGAAACGGGATTTATCGAAATACCCCCTTCTCCCCAGCGGGACAGGAAGCAAAAAAAAAAAAAAAAAAAAAAAAAAACGTTTGTAAGCATAACTCGGGCCGAAATTACATCACGGTGAAGAAATTGCCCATGATGAGACTAGACTTGAGTATAAATAAAACATTATGTACGATTTTAGAATTCTTTATTGTTAAAGGAGGGGGGAAATCGTCGAGGGAGAAATTTAAGAAATTCCGGATTTTTTAGTAGAGTCTACTAAAGAAATTACAAAGGTATTGAATATAGCCACGTGTCTTCTGTAGAATATTTTCAAAAACACAATTTAGTTTTTTTTCTTTGTGATTTTCGATTTTTTTTTTTTTTTTTTTTTTTTTGACGGGGAGAGGGAGTTGCAAATTCAAGACCCCCCCCCCCCCCCTTTAGCGCTAAATTTGTCTTGGGAAAGCTATGGGATCTGCGGTCACGAAATTTGGTGCGCAAATTGCTTATATGTATCTGATACTTATTGTAACGAGATTTTACGAAATTCACCCACTTACCCCCTTGGGGTCGGGGGGGGGCAATAAACACGCGTAAAAACACGTTATTCTGTTTGAATTCGCTTTACATTATCTTAGACTGATGCGTTTTGGTGTGTGGATGTTGATTAGGTGTACGCATTATGTACTTTGGTGAGATTTCTCAAAACTTCTAACTTAGCCGCTGAAGAAGGGGAAGTAAAGCTTCCTTCAAACTCTGTCAACATACAAGAGCTTCAAAAGTTATAAATTATCCATTGTCCGAAAGTGATCATTGAAATTTTGCACACATTTACAATGAAGGACATTACTTTTTATTGCTCTTTTACCAAAGTGCCCCCTTCTCATGCAATTACCGCACTATGAGGTTTGTGAGCTTCGATTCCAGCGAGCGGCGATCTCCTAAACCACATCAAAGAAATACCAATAGAGCCGCACTTAGTTGCCAGAGTTTGAAGGTAGCTTAAGAAGCGGGTAAGTTGTTGCCGAAGGCAGTGTGGACGCGGAATCCTCCCGTCGCGAGCGGGAAAGACATCTACGGAATACAGAGGAAACTTTAACTTAGATTATTAATAATGTTAGGGAATTTTGACAACTCCTTTAAATATAGTGCTCAGCGAAGCGGGCAAAGTCTACTAGTTCTAAATTAATTATATACTTCCATCGTTGATTATATTTAAAAAAAAAAAATCCAAATAATATAATGACTTATTTATTAAATTCATACGTCAGATTAGAACAATATATGTGTAGCTGTAGCTACCTATTCAAAATGAAATATATTTTGTTTTGTGTTTATTAATTAAATTTTTCGATTCTTATAATGCTTAGTATATAGTATAATACATGAATTTTCTTTACATTTTTTTACTACAATAAAATTTTATGGAAAAATAAATAAATAAATAAAAATAATAAATAAATAAATAAATAAAATAAAATAAACATTTTAAGTGTTTTTAGTGTACATAGTTGTGTCAATTATAAACACTTTAATTTCCTTTTTTAATTGATTAAAAGAATATAGTTTTGTCAGCTCAAAAAAAAAAAAAAATTATAATAAATAAATAAATAAATAAAAAAATAAAATAAATAAATAAATAATAATAAAATAAATAAATAAATAAAATAATAAATAAATAAATTTATTTGCAGTTATTTTTATAGCTGATTTTCATTGCTCTAATCAATTTATTTGTTTGTAAGCATGATTTGAGTATACATTATATATATTAACTGTAAGGAGATAATAATGTATTATTCAATTTCATTCAAAATACTTTTAAAGTGAAACAAGATTTCACAGATGCAAAATTTCTAAATTTAAAACGATCTGTTTAGAATAACAATAACTTAAAAAAAAATATATATATACATATGTGATATTTTTCTCTAAAGAAGTTTTGAAGAAAAATAGAAAAATATAGATAATTCCCTTTTGCAAGAGATGAAAATTTTTAAATATTCAAAATATTTTAAAAATCATTCGAGACTAATATTCTTAGTTGCTAGTTTTTTATATAATTATTCATTAAGCTATAAATTTCAAAGGTCTCGAAAGCTTCTTAAAATACTTTGATTATTTTAAAATATTCATATTTTGGAAAAGTGAATTATCTATGTTTTTCTCTAAAATTTCATTAGTGTTAAAACATTCATTTCTTTATAGAATGTCTTATTAACGTGATAAGCCAATTTCCATTAAACAAGCAAATATCTTTAAAATATTATTCAGTAAAGAAATTATAATTATTTTTTTTTCTTTTTTAAATAAACAAGTAAACACGCATACACACAGGAAAAAAAAAAAAAAAGTAATTTTTTGTAAATGAAATTAGATATCGTTTAACAAAAATAGCGAATGTAGATACTCAAACTTATTTTTAGATTTTTTTTTTTTTTTTTTTTTTTTTTACTTTGAAACATTTTTTAGATTTTCATAAATCAATTAAAAAATAAAGTTATGGGTATTCTCAGATATTTTATATAAATTGTACATCATTATTTAATTGCTTTGAAAAATTTAAATAATTATCTTTTTTTTTGTTTTGGAATTTAAATTATCTAGAATTTACCGGTAACTTTATATTTTAATTAAAATTTTTACTTCCACCGAAAATATCTTTCTTCATTTAATTATTTAAGAATCGACTATTTATTTTCTTCTTTTTCTTTTTTTCTTTTTTGTATCTCTCTAGGTTAATTTCGTATTCAGGTATTTATTTCTTTTTCGTATATACTTTTCTTATTTTATCCAGTAGGAAATAAATGTTTGATTCCGTCTACGTGATTCTATTACGGTTTCAGACGAAGATAGTCTTACTTTTGCAAATGTTCTATCACGGTAAAGATTGTGCGTTCTTTTCTATTTACGGTGGAACTTATTAAGTATATAGAAATTTAATACATGCTTATTCAAACATAATCTGGTGTGTCACACATACAACTTTCTTTTACACTGAAATTTAATACTATAAATACAGATTCGAGATTAAGGAGTAAGACAACGAGTACTGTTGCGTAACCTTATGTTATAACAATTTAAAGTAGGCTTCGGAACAACTTTATTTAACAAATAAATCTTTGTGAGGAAAGCAATAATTCCTATATAAAAAATATTAGAGTTAATACAGTTTTGTTAAATAAATCCTTGTCGAATTATGTTCATAGTCAGTCTAAGAACATGCTTCGACAAGGATTTATTTAACAAAACAGTATTTACTCTACTTTTTTTACATAGGAATTTTTGCTAGTGTTCGGATAATTTTCTTACCGACTGTGCCTACTTTTATATAGAATTCAAATCTGTTATTAACTTCAAAAGATCACTTGATATTATCCAGACAACTCTCACACGCAATATTCCTTGAAACTTATCAATCTTGATTAAACTTTTCTAGTAACAAATGTATTAACTTCAAAATACAACATTTGAATCGGCTGAAATTATTTGTTTTTAATTTACTCTAAGAGACACAGACAAAAATCAAGCGTTAAAAATACGACTTTAGTATTCAGGAAGCCTCAAAACGTGTAAATATACAAAAACCAAGCTATGAATATTTAATTAAAAACTTCATTATTTACCATATGGCTATTAGGAATTAATTTCAATTCCTGAACAACTTTCCTGGACATGTGGTAAAATATTAAAGCATTTTCACTAACAATAAAAAGATTGTTATGGCTTAAACATTTGGCAGCCCTGTATATCTTCTGAAGGTTATGTACACACCACATGGTGCACATAAATATAATCCTATATTAATAACACATGCCACAACCTGAAATATACTTTCATCAATTTTCAAACATTGTCGCACTATAATCTACTTCTTTTGTGTAGCCCTGTAAAAGAACAATGATAGATTTCCATACCATAATCTACATGATACATGTTTTTACGCATATAAAAAATATATATTCGTTTAATTTGGTTTAGTGCAGTCTATAGATGTTAAACTCTACTTACCTGCAATTTTCCCTATAGACGTAATGTATTTGAATTCTCTTAGGTGTCCCTATACACGAACCATTTGCTTCATCTCAACGAAAAGTTTACTATAGCATCCCTGTATGATACCCAATTATAATACCAAGTTTGCAGTTTCTGCTATAATATGTTTTTGAGATATGCCAATAACAGACAGACACACAGACAGACACACACAGAGAGAGAGACAGAGACAGACAGACACACAGACCGACCGCTAAAAACATGATTTTTGGATTCAGGGTACCTCAAAACGTGTAAATATAACAAAATCTCAATTTCGAAAGTGTGACACAAAAACAATACTTTGTCTACCTTATGGGTAAGAGAAAGTAATATCTATATAAGTAAATATTTACATCTAAATGTATTAGTAGGAATATTACACAAAATGCATTAAAAAGGCATTTCTGATTAGAATATGTAAATAATACCTTCAGAAGCTAATAACTCTTATTTTTTAAGAGGTACTATTATATGACAATACAAAGATTTGTGCTTATTCAGCATTGTTTTTATGGGGAAATTAAATTCAGTTAATTTAATATATATATATATGTATATATTTTTTTTTTGTAAGTTCTATTAAAACTGTGCTCTCTACAAGGTCGTTTAAGTAACTAAAAAATGCTTTCCGTGAAATGATGCACAAACAGCCCCGGTATGAAATTTCGGCTGAATGTAATGCAGAAAATTTTGCGTTTTTAATGAGTACATGTAAATGAAACAGGTTATTCAATTATCAATAATTATTAATATCTTTTATAAAGGAATATTATTTAACAATACATGCATTTGTCAACATTTCGAAATTTTTATGGGGTAACTAGTTTCATTTAATTTATTACTTTTTTTGTACTTTAAAAGCTATTAAAAATATTGCAAATCATCCCAAACATAGGTACACCTGACATCATGACCGAAGGGTTAAGATGCTGTAATATATCCAAGTTCTTTTATGCATCAGTCTAAAAAAACTGTAAATATTGATATCACGGTACCATTTTTTTAAAACAATTTATCATTACAGTCGAATCCCGTTAACGTGTACACTGTTAACGTGAATTACTTTTAACAGGAAGAGTTTCCGCATCCCCATCAAAATGAAGATTAGTTTTATTATATGATGATGCATTATTGATAGCATGGAATACTGATAACATGAACGAATTTTTAATCCCCCTTGAGATTCACGTTAACGAGGTTCGACTGTATTAAAATCAACTTTAAATAGCTTAAGACCGAAGGCATCTATGTATAAAAATTTTACTTTGAATATCGGTAAAAAAAAAAAAAAAAAAAAAAAAAAAAAAAAAACTATAAATTATTCCCTCAAATAAATTTGTATAGTTCTTGTGTTTTAAACCTATAAAATTTCTACTTATTTATATCTTAATAGAATATAGAGTTTAAGCACCAACACACTTTAAATATTTCGAGTCTATAGTTCGTACTGATTAAGAAATTTTTTGTGTTCCTATAATACAGATATAAATCCTGCTTTCATCAAAAACTATAAAACTTTTGTGATGGTGACCTATAACATATCTGCTAATTGTTAGCTCAATCGGATAAGTCATTCAGTCGGTATCGCACTTCCCATAATTTAAGTTCATTGGCCCTTATGGTGAAAAGGTATTCTCTTTGTCCCTTGAAAAGAACTATAAGTTCCCCGCTCATCACAATCTATACAAATCGTTTGGTGTGGCCTATAGAATAACCTTTTAAACTCATGCGAGTAAAGCATTTAGACGATATTGCACTATAAATAATTGCATTTCATGAGCCATAATAAAAAACAATTTTTCTTTGTGTCCCTGAAAAAATAGCTATAAGAGATTTATACTAGATTTATCAAAATATATCGTGCGGCAATGAACTATAACGCACCTATTAACTTTCAACTCAATCGATTAACGCGTTATCGATTTTTAAAGCACGGTTTAAATGTTATCGCGTTCACTCTCATATATACTCACTCATACTTACATCACCGTAAAAATAGTAAAAGTGAACTCAAAAGAACTTAAAATGTATAGATAAACCAAAATCTTGAAGTCGAATTTTTACATGTTTAAAATACCTTAGATTGCATGCAAGTTTCTTTAAAATTATGCAAAAGAGGAAAACAATTTCATTAAAATTAAAGAATGATCTATCCATTTTCATTAATTTAAATGGATATTTATTTCTCTTGCATAGGCAAGAAATGAAGACAGCTTCTTTTTTCTTATTGTTTAGTCAATAGCTGCTTGGAATTTAAATTTCACAACAATTCTTTTATTTATTATAATGCCGTACGCGATTTATTTTATTTCAAACTATAGTGGAAAAGTTTCATATCATTTTATTTCAGTTGATCTTTAGTTTGTTTTATTTTTTAAATAATCTGGTGTGTCACTCACACAACTTTCTCTTAAACTGAAATTTAATACTATAAATACACGTTAGAGATTAAGGAGTAAAATAACGAGTTCAGTTATAAAAAACCTGTGTTCAGTTATTATAAACCTAAGTTTAAACAATTCAAATTAGGCTTCGGAGCAGCTTTATTTAACAAACAATTCTATGTGTTCATCACTATACACCCCTACCTTGCTGTGAATGAATCTGAAAACGCACGTAACTCGGCTCCACAGCAATCACTATCACGCATGTTAAAAAAAAAAAAAAAATCACTGGGAACCCCTGCCTTGCTGTGCATGAATCTGAAAACACACGAAACTCGTTTTCGCAGCAATCACTGTCAAGCATGTTAAAACCAAAAAACATCACTGGACACTCCTTCCTCAAATCAATGAAAATCAAATAAACCAATCAAATATCTCGTAATTCCTCATAACGTAGCTCTAGTTCAACGTAAAATGCACTCAAATCAATGAAAACCAAATAAACCAATCAAACCTCTCGTAATTCCTTATAACGTAGCTCTAGTTCAACGTAAAATACATTCAGTCAATGAACATCAAATAAACCAATCAAATCTTTTGTAATTCCTCATAAGGTAGCTCTAGTTCAACGTAAAATACACTCAAATAATGAAAATCAAATAAACCAATCAAATCTTTTGTAATTCCTCATAATGTAGCTGTATTTCAATCTGAAATACACTCAAATCAATGAAAATCAAATAAACCAAACAAATCTCTTGTAATTCCTCATAACGTAACTGTAGTTCAATGTAAAATACACTAAAATCAAAGAAAATCAAATAAACCAATCAAATATCTCCTAAGATTCTCCATTCTGCGTCATTATAGAAATGGGAAGCTTTATTTTCATATTTTTATTAATTAAAAGAAAACTAATCAAAAATTCGAAAATCTCACTTTGATGTGCACAATGACCCTTCGGAGGGCAGCCTTGTGTAAAATCACGTGACTGTCCGAGCTACCGTTTTCGAGAACAGTGAAAAATGCATATATGTATATATATATATATATATACAAATATTGCTCACTTAATAGTATAAGATACACTGTTCTGCATGAAAATCGACCCCAACACCATTTATGAAAATTATTATGTAAAATGACCTCTTGAATTCGAATATAACGTCCATTTTACCCAATCACCCATTGTTCTTTTTTCTTTTTGGGAGTCTTGCTAATTTTATCACGCTTCGGTATTTTTATGACTATGATTTTAAGGAAGGAATTATTTTAACTATTAAACAGCTTCTGAGGGGCTACAGAGATAATAAATTCTACAATATGAAAATTTGTAGCAAAGGAAAAATTTACGAGGGGGGGTTGGATTTACACTGGAATTATAAGTTATATTAATAATATTTTATTAATATATTACTTTTTTTATTTATTATACATTGTATATATATATATATTTTTAAGTGTTAAAATAATCCTTTTCCTCCCTCCAAATGAAATTCATGGTCATAAAGTTTCGTGCAGTGATAAAAACTAAGGGAAGGGAGTGGTGCCCCGAGTAAACGGTAGGTGATTTGGCAAAGTGCAGTCATATAAAACGGCATCAGAGCTCGAGATTTATTTTATTTTATTTTTTATTTATTTATTTTTTATCAGCGCAGTGCTATTGAATATTGCAAACATATATATATATATTTTTTTTTTTTCCCCCACATAAAAGTATCTAATTGCGAGTAAAATTTAATTGATTAAGGCAAATATGATTATAGAATATGAATGTTCGCGGGAAATTTCTTTATAATGTTACGGGAAATGATTGATATTCATTTAAAAAATTAAAAAAAAAAAAAATCAATTTATATAAATATACAAATTATTTAAATGAAACACCTCGAAACACTAACCATCCAAACACACACACACACATAATCACGCTGTTTATTTGCTAAAATTTCAATAAAATAACTCTGATATTTATCCAGGTAATATTGCGATAACTATAATACAAAATATTACTGTGTTATTATTACATTGCATTATTGTTAATACACTTTGAAAATTTTTGGCATAGGTAGAATCTTCCCAGTTCTCCATAGTATATTTGATTTTATAAAATTTTGTTAAATGACATGTTATATTCATGTGAAGAAAAACTAACTTTGCTGAATACCCGACGGGGTTGAAGGTTCAATATCTCAGTCCCATAAAATAACCTCCCTCCACGCCGATGCATTTACCTTATCCTAATTTGGTGATTAATTGTATTAAGAACAACTTTGTATATTTGTTTTGACGATTTTCCAAACAATAACCCCTACAAATTTAGATCTTTAATATTCTTTAAAATATGTTTCAAGACCCCTCAATTAGCATTTTATACGATTGTTATGATGAAAATGACAAATATCGGTGGGATTTTGGGGTGGGGAGAAGGGGAGTAGGGATCTTACATAAACTCTTAAGAAAACCCCCTCTCTCACATTTCTACAAGTATAAACATGTTTCCACTCGCTTATCATTTAGCTAAAGAATCTGTCCCCCCCCCCCCCTTAAAACATATTTTTTCGAAATTTATAATATATATATATGTTACGGTAAAAGTGATTAATCCGGGGATTATGCCTAATTACCCGATATTATGCATAATCCCGCTAAATGTTGGGGAATGTTATTAATTATTCAATATTCATTACATTTATCGGTTATTTTATAAAATCCCCAGCTCGTAATGGGGAATGTGATAAATTCTGATTCATGCATTTTGAAATAGAAATATTCAGTTTTTTTTTTTTTCATGTACGGAAAGCGTACAGACGCGCGCAGTACTGGCTTCTGCAGTACAAAATTGTGCATATTTTTCAGATTCATGCATTTTGATCCAGTGATATTTTTTAATGTACGCAAAGCGTAAATACGTGCGTAATACTGGTTGCTGCAGTACAAAATTGTGCATATTTTTCAGATTCATGCATTTTGAGATAGGGGTATCCAGTGTTTTTTTTTTCATGTACGCAAGGCGTACAGGCGTGCGCATTACTGGCTTCTGCAGCAGAAAATTTTGCATATTTTTCAGATTCCTGCATTTTGAGATAGGAGTATCTAGTGATTTTTCTTTTTTTGGGTTTTTATATACGCAAAGCGTACAGACGTGCGTGATACTGGCTGCTGTAGTACAAAATTTCGCATATTTTTGATTTTCATGCAATTTAAGTACTTTTTTGTACTGCAGCAACCAGTATCATGCACGCCTATACGCTTTGCGTACATGAAAAAAAAAAAAATATCACTGGATTCCCCTATCTCAAAATGCATGAAATTAAAAAATATGCAAAATTTTGTACTACAGCAGCCAGTATTACGCACATCTGTATGCATTTCGTACATGAAAACCAAAAAATAACATCACTGGATACCCCTATCTCAAAATGCATGAATCTGAAAAAGCTAAAAAATTTTGTACTGCAACACTCCTAAAATAACCGGTAAATGTGATAAATATCGAATTATTAATCAATTCCCCAAAATGTAGCGGGCATTATTAATAATCACACCGGCAATTATGCATAATCCCCGTATTAATCACCTTTACCGTAACACACACACACACACACACACACACATATATATATATATATATATTGCAATGTGTAATATAAATTGTATTCATAAAGTAATATAAATTGTATTCATAATTGTATTCACTGATATTTTTTTAAAATAATTTTATTGTCTATAAAGAGTAAATTAATTACCATATGTTCAATTAAATGTGTTAAATGCATTAGAGAATCAATCAAACATATACTTTATAATCTTATGTCTAGTTTAATTATCGCTTAATGGATAAATGCATCTAATGCTTGATTAATTCCTTTTCCTTATGTAATAAATGATACAATATGAAAAAATTATATTGATTTATCTAAACAAAGTTTTAGATAAAAGACTATCGAGGAAAACTAATTGAGCGTACTTTCCTTTTATATAATTATTGTTCATTATTTGCCATTGTTTTAGATATTTGAAACGATTATCATCTTTAAAAATAAATATTTATTCTTGTGTGAAATATTCACAAATTAAATAATAGTTTAAATTTAATAAAACGCCATTGCGCTACAAAATACATTAAATTATTTAAATTATTCTCTTATATTGCAGTTTTTATTCTACCATATTATTTTAAATACTATAAAATTATTCCCTGTGAATGAGAAAAAATGTGTATATTTTTAAGTAATTAAAGTTTTTCGTTAAATGAAGAATATATATATATATATATATATATAGAATTTCAGAGTAATTTAAAAAAATGAAACATACAAAAAAAAAAAAAATCTGTTAAAATCACTAAAAACCGTTTCTTAACAATATTTTTGCTGAACAGCGAAATTTTATCGATAGTAGAAAGTTGCTTGGAAGAAAATTGGAATCAGTTTCAGATATATAGAAAAAAATAATCTTTCATTTTGGTTTTATTACTCAAAGAACTTCTATAAAATTCCTTATCGGTAAAAAATAATGCAATGTAAGAAAGGGTATATTTTTACGTTAAAAAAAAAAAAAAAAAAAAAAAAGAAAAAAAGAAATATTTTTTATAACATTCATTCTTGATTCTTATTTTGCCCTTTAAATAATATACTCCCTTTTTAATGACTATACAAGTAGGTTTTTTTGTTTTTTTTTCTTTTTTGTGTTTATAAACATATAATTTTTTCCTGTGTGTCATAATTTCAATATTTAACCAAATGTACTACCGAAAAGTAATTTAATGAATCATTTAATTAGTCATTTAATGAGTCATTTATTTTTTTTTATTTATTTTATTTTTTTGAAATATTACGTCACAGTATAAGTATATTATTATTGCATAAGAATATTATTATTGTTAAAAGTTTTATATACCGGATATATGTACACGGAACACGGAACACAAAATTGTTACGTGTGCCAAAAGTAACTTAAAATAAATTATTGATGAAATACTATATTATGAGGATTACAAAAGCTCTAACATAAACCTTTCTTATTTCAATATGATACTAGACACAATTAGAATCCTAATATTATAGATATTTACATGTTTCAATTACATACTTGTATGACCATTTTTCTGAACCTTCTCAAAAATTTTCTTTCCTTTTCCATAAAACATGAGTGGGTTCATGAAATATTACTTCAAAACATTAATATATGTATTATTATTACGCTATTTATTATTATAAAGTTAATTATGCTGAATATAATATACTATCAAAAGCCTTCTGTTTTTTAAAACAATAATTTTTTTTTTTCGATTTTTATGTATACATATGCGTCTTTATAATGGTCATTGAAAAATAAACCGGCATGTCAGCCACATTCCATTATCTTATCCTGCATACAGTATGGCGCAAAACTCAATGCATAAGCTAAATTTTTTATAAAATGAAAAATATACACCGGAATGCTTCGAAAGTTTTCCTGTATCTAAGCAATTGGATTACAAATTCATGTTTTGAATTCGAAAACAATTAATTGAAAAGAAAATAATAAATTATATAAAAATTAAAATTGTGATATCACAAACTTTAAATGCACAAAACCAAAATATTTGCATTGCACAAAGCACAAAATTCTTTTAGTAATCGATGGTGTTTCCATTGCACCTGATAAGATCAAATACATTCCGCAACAAAATTATTGAAGCTCTACAAATAATTCGTATTTATAAGAAAATATGTGCACCTAATACTGTTTTGTTCAGTAAATATTTGTCGAGTCATGATCTTAATCTTTATGCTATTTATAAAAAAGTAAGTTGAATATAAAAATTTGCGATCAAACTTAAAAGAAAAAAAAAATGTGCTTCAATAATTTTGTTGTGGACTATACGAGACTGGTACAACTATAGTATTTCCCCACAGCTGAATTTGGTGATTTTTCTTTCGCGCCGATTTGAACGATAACGATGTCGTTCTGAACTGTTTGCGATATAATATGTCAGCTTGCATGCTATTTATTTTGAATTTATGATTTTATGATTTATAATTTACCTTATGATATTATGATTTATGCTATATGATTTATGATTTTTCGATTTATGATTTAGCCATAATCGCCAAAAATAAATCGCCAAATTCAGCTGTGGGAAAATACTATAGTTGTTCCACGAGACTTTCCATTGATAACACGAGCTTTTCGAATGTTTCAAGAGTGAATCTGTACTAGGCATCCTCGATTGCTGATTTGAGCTCTTAAATTGCGTAATACTGTTTCTCATTCTTGTAGACGTCACGTGAGAAGATGCCACAGATTTCTTTATCGGATTGAGGTATGGGTTGAATGCTGGTTAGTTCATCATACTGATATTTTGAGATCTAAGACATCCTTTTGTACAACGGGAAGTGTGTATCGATGCATTTTTCTGCTAAACGGTCCAGTTGGGACCACCTGGGAGTTCACCAAACGGCACAAAATGCTCACTTACAGCTTTCTTATACTTCGGGAAATTTTGTCTGTCATTTAGGAAGCAAAGGGACGTTTGTCCATTACAGCCAAAAGCGCCCCATACCATGAGCGAACCATCACCTTTTTGTCTGCTGAATATGTTCTTCGGGTCTTTCTTTAAATCACGCCAATGGAATGAGAACCTATGTGACCCATCCAAATTCTATTTTTTCCCCACCAGATAAAATAACACTTATCCATTTTTCACGATAATATATGTGTTGTTTTGTCCATTAAAGTTTTACTTGTTTGTGACTGTGATACTATTTCAGAAAAGGCTTACGAGCTAATTTTTGTTTTTTGATGAATCCTGATTCGGTTATTCGTCTGCGTATGATGTCAAGTGATATTTTTTATCCAAGTCGATTTTTTTATCTGATTAAGAGACTGATTGTCAGTTAGAGCTATTCTTTTAATTCTTCTATCCTCACGAAATGTAGACTACATGAGCGATATGACATTTTGGATTGATCACAACGTTGCAAAATGTTATAAATACCACTTTTAGGCTGATCTAAAATAAGTGACATTTGCAAAACGGATTTACCCTCCGCTTTCAGCTTCCACACTTTCGCAAGAAAGTATTAGAAAAAAAAGTTCTTATATGCAAGAGAATAATTTTATTACAATGCTTTAATTTTAGTTTCAACAATGCAATTGTAATTTGATCATAAAATGTTTATCACATAAGAATATAATATGTATAAAAACTAAAAAAGGTTCTTAAATTGTTTTCAGTTTAAAGGAAGCTAATTTTACTCTGCAATAATTTACCTAATGCAATATCATCCTCATACAAAAATGCAATTTATATTTTATTATAAAAAAAAAAAAAAAAAAAAAAAAAAAAATTCCAAACAACTACTTTTATTTTCAATTTTCTGTTCCTACATTTTTAATTGTAAAACTCAATAAACTTTCCATTTTTGTTTTTGCATTTAACTCATTTATTCGCAAGATTTGTAAAATGTTACTTAAAAAACAATAACTTAAAATTATATTTAATGTTTAGAAGTTAATTAAATTGTTTCACATTTCTAAGTCCTCCATTTTGTTGCAAATATCGTAGGAAATAGTAATTAGAGAATGCAATCGCAATAGCTAAATTAACTTACTTAATCGTTCTTGTTTTTTTATCTTTAATTTCCGATGAAATATTCAAATGTTGGCATTGCATTTAAATTTATAAATTACTCTGAAAAGCATTTCACAGATATAGCCATAGGGAATTTACGCATTTGTGGCTAAAATTTAATTAATTAATTAAATTCATTTAAGAAATAGATGAATTTTAGAAACCATATAAAAGTGTTAAAGTCTCTCATTCGATACTATTAGTGTTGTAATCTTTTTACTATTAAAACTTCCCATGGGGTATGTGAAAATCTTGGTTTTCACTAATTCTTACTAATAGCTGTAAATTTATTGTTAAATCTAAAGTAGTGGAATAATTTAAATTGTAAAATTGATTGATTGATTCATAATCATTTACTAAATTTTTATTTTACAAGAATAAATTCGATCACTTGTTACTTAATGAGGAATTAATTTTTAACGTGTAAAGATTTTGTTTAATTGAAATAAAATATTTATAAATTTAGCTAGGAATTTGGCAATACAATTTTTTGCTTTAAGTTTCAATTCTGCATTAAACAAAATTCTGTTTTTAATTAGGCTCCTAAAGTGGTGAAACTTTGCAGTTAGTTAGGAAATAAAAAGTAATATCTATATCTCTATCTATATTTCATATCTATCTATCTATATCTACATGTATATCTATCTATATATATCTGCATTTATACGTATTTGTCATTGAGCATATACATGTGTGTGTGTGTCTATACATGTATACTAGTAGTTTCCTCGCTTAGCTGGACATTATATTTAAAAGAAAAAAAAAATATTAATTCAATTACTATTTTGTATACCACTTTATAAATACTAACTAAAATATATAGTTTTACGCGTAGATGTAGGAGAACTCTACAAAAACGCGAATAAATGAAAAAGCACAAATTGGAAGTACAAAGTGAAACACCAATGTATATTAGAGTCCTGCGCGAGTCGATCGAACTTGACCCGCATCTGACCCGTAAAATAATTTTCGACCTGCAACCCGACACGAAACCACAGCCTCTGATCCGCAACTCGATACCTGACCCGAAGTAAAGTAATTTTAAATTTATATTACAAAATATTTTAAGAAGTGTTTTGTTATGTTATATTTTATGTTATAAGAAATATTATGTTATATGTTAATAAAGCGAATAAAAATTCTATCACACAAAATACGAGTACAGTTATAATACTGAATAAGTCTTTCAGAGAATTGAATATTAATAATTTACATTAAAATAAATATGAGAAACAAACATTTAAATAGTGTTTCCTCCAAAAATAAAAATCAAAATGAGTTAGTGATTTTTCATTAAACTTAACTTAAAATAGTATGTCTCTATATCCTCCCAAATGTGTCTACATATCTTCCTAGTAACTAATAATACATCTAAACAAACAATAGTTAGGATTTAAGTTTAGATATTTTTTAATTTATTAGTTCTTGTGCTCTTTTGAAAAATTGAATCCGAAGGTAGAAACACGGTTTGAATGTTCGTTCCTCATACATAATTATATTAAATGTTGCTTGTTTAATTATAAGCAAAATTCAATTTTTATTATAACAAATGTTGAAATGTAATAAAACTTACTTTTAAAAATAGTGCTATCCTAAATATTTTGACAGTATATAGAAAATGTAAAATAAGAAAACAAATCTATATTGGTAGTCAAATAAATTTTGCATGTATACACTGTTAAAAATGGTTTCTTAAAAATGAGCTAAATTGTCTCCAAATAGCTCCAAAACAATACATACTAAAATTTGAAAACCCATATAATCATTTTCGAGCATACTGACATGATCAAAAATGGAAATATTAGGATTGTTATTGTAAATTCCATATTTCAGCAAGTCAATTTACTCAAAAATGAGTACATGGGTTTTCAAATTTAAGTATATATTATTTCGGAGCTATTTTGAGACAATTTAGCTCATTTTTAAGAAACTATTTTTTACAGTGTAGTTTTATACGTTAAGTATTAATATTTCCGCAATTGTAATTAAACTCATGTCATAAGTCATGTTGCATTAAAATGCTATACAGAGAAAGAAAATTTTAATTCAATCTGGGCAGTTGAAAGATTATTTTTTCATTTTTTTTTTTTTTTTTTTTTTTTTTTTTTATTCATAAAAAGTACTACGAAGAAATTATTTTGCGGGTAGACCCGCGAGTTGAACTGCGGGTCAAAAATTAAAAAAAAAAAAAAAAACTCGACCCACAAGGTGGGTAACCCGCGGGTAACAACGGGTACGAAACTCGATGCAGTATTCTAATATGCATTGTATTTGTTATTTAATACTTTGTATATAGTATTATTAAAAGTATAAATAAAATTACATAATTGCAATATAAGTGGTACAATTTACGTGTATAACTCCTGTTATTTTTTTCTTTATTAACAAAAAGAAAATGGAAATGCTTACGTACCGAAATTTCGTTTCACTCCTATTATTTTCTTTCAAAATAATTTACAATCCTGGATTATTTTTATTTTTGTTAAATAAGGAAAACAATCGTTTTAAATTTACTAATATAGGAAAAAAATCCTATACTTTCGGAATTAAATTGAAACTAGTCACGCAAATGTTTTTGATGCTTATAACGCTTTTGAGAGTTGGGGAAATTTTAACACACCTCTTTACAATCATCATCGTCCATTTATCTTCGCCTATACTAAATTTTTCAACTTCTATATCTCTAACTTACTGCTGAAAACAAAAATCATTCTTTCTTCAAATTGTTTTTAATACACTTGACAGTAATGCTTCTAAACAAGAAGTACAACATATGAATTATAGCAAGGATAGAAATTTGCATTAATTAGTTTTTTGTTGCAAGTTTTATTTTATACGCAGGAAGAAGTCTACGGATTAAAGTGTGTTTGCAGTGTACTTTCACACAAAGAAAAACACTCAGATCTAAAGATTGCATTGCGCTCGGGCAAGTTTTAGGAATTAAAACACAACTTTCCAGTTGTTGTAAGTTTGAAGTTCTTGCGGGTGAGCAGGACATTGATGTATAAAAAGGAGAACTTTCCGCTTTTTATTTATTTATTTATTTGTTGTTGTTATTGTTGAGATAAAAAACAGCGACAGTTCTAGTTAACCCATCAGAAAATATACACATTTCCTTAATGGTTGATGCATCTGATAAGGACATCAGTGCTGTACTACAACAACTAGAAGATGGAATCTGGAAACCCCTTAGTTTCTTTTCCAGAAATTTAACTGATACCCAGAAATGCTACAGCCCACATTATAGAGAACTCTTAGCTGAATATTCTTCTCTGAAATATTTTAAACATTTCTTGGAAGGTAGAAATTTCCCAAATTTTACCGACCACAAGCCACTAACTTATGCTGTCCTCCAGAAAAACAACACATCGACAACAAAGATATCTAGAATATATTTGTCAATTTACTGTTGATATTCAGCACATATCTGGAAAAAATAACATTATTGCTGATACACTGTCTAGAATAGACGAGTTGCTTATTAAATCAGTACTTGATTACGATGTTGTAGCTAAGGCACAGGAGACCAACAATGAGTTAATGGAAATTCTTTCTTCTCTGAACTTCGCTCTAAAATTAGAAAAAGTTCCTGTATTTGGTTCCGAGTGTGACATGTGTTGTAACTGCTCAACGAGCAAGAACATACCTTACGTTCCAAAAGTATTTAGGTTGGTTGGATGGACAATTAGCGACGGTAAGGAACTCACACCTAGAGGTGGTCCAAAGACATGTCATCCTAATTTTGATCCTCCATGGAAGTGATGGCTCTACCGCCTCGGTGATCACTAGAGGTATAATTTTTGATGAGAACATGGAGGACATTGCGACCACGACAGATTTTAAGGCCAAAAGCATTTAGAAAAATCGTTTTTAACAGTATTCACAATCTAACCCTTCCTGTAATAAAGGCTACAATCAAGTTATTGAAATCCAAATTAGTATGACTATCGATAAATAAATGTGCAAGAATTTGGACTAACAGCTGTCTTAAGTGTCAAACGTCCAAAGTTACATGTCATGTGCAGAGTCTTTTTCAGCAATATTACATCAGTCAACGTTTCACAGAAATTATTTTAGATATTATCGGTCCATTACCATCATCCGAAGGATTTCGCTATTGCTTAACAGTAATAGATCGTTACAGTCGTTAGGAAAAACAATTCCAGTTCTCGGATATTCGGCCCGAAACGGTTGCAGAAAACTTACTAAAAGGTTGAATTTCACGCTTTGAAACACCATTAATCATTACTATTGATCAAGGCACTCAGTTCAAAGGACAACTATTTTAAGAACTGTCAAAATTATTAGGATTTAAGTAAAATAGGGATCACCCACAGGCAAACGGTTGTATAAAATGGCATTGCACTCTTAAATCGAGCATAATGTGCCATGAAAACGAAAGATGGATACGTTCACACCCAATCATATTGCTTGGATAACGAACGAATTGGAGAGCTGATTTTCAATCTACTCCAGCAGAACTTCTTTACGGTGAAAACATTCATTTACCACGCGACTTCTTTGCAGATACCAAGTTTCAATCCTAGTCGGAATTCGTCAAAAAGCTCAAGAAAACTATTGCAGATATGAAGCCGATTCCTTTTTCATATCATTGAAAGCAGAAACGCTTTATCTTCAAAGATCTTCAAAATTTCTCCCATGTGTTCGTTCGCACCGACGGTGTTCATCAGAGCCTTCAGCTTCTTATCATGGACCATATCAGGTTATTGAACGGTCCAATAAGATTTTCACACTTCTTATTAAGAACAATAAAGTTAATATTACTATTGACCGACTCAAACCGTGTTTTGCTGACATTTCTTCTGAAACTGACATTGTACCTTGCACTGAGAAACATCGAGCTGAGAAACCTACAAAAATGGCAGAAAAACAGATCAGTTATGCGCATTGACAAGAAAAGGACGTGAAATTCGTTTACCAGCACGTTATCAGGGAGCCACAGTATCTCACTTGGGGGGGGGGGGATAGTTATGGTGCCATATTATCTCTTTTCAGAGAACGAACAGAAACTCCTCAACTCATGAAATTAACTTAAAAAAATTTATTATTGTTCTTATTACATTTTTTCCTTTGTATCCGTCAGTTATGCATCATACCTGAAATTGTAAATATATTCTTCTGTAAATAGTTTAGTTTTTTATATTGCGTGTAAATAAAATTAATTTTATAAATAGCTTTTATGATGATCGACATACAAAACATATAGTAAATTAATATTGTTTTACAATATGATTTTTTTTTTTTTTTTTTTTTTTTTTTTTTTTTGTAGTATAAAGGTTGTTTAAGGAAATTGTAGACATATTTTTTTTCCTTTGTAAATAACTTCTTAGAATTATAAACATTTTGTATGCATACACACACACACACACAATATATATATATATATATATATATATATATACATATATAGCCATCGAATTCAAGATTAAAAATGAACTTATACAAAACATTAATCTAAAGAATCAAATTTATAAATAAAGTACTTTAGAATATTATATTACATCAGCAAAAAATATATAAAAACATAAAGACATATTTATGAATCATGCTAAATGAAAAAATGAAAAATAAACCCCTACACACATACACACAAAAAAAGAGAGAATCCTTTTTGGCTGGTAGGGCCACTTACCAGTTCTTAAATGGCGCCCGAGAGGAAGGAATACCTTACATTAGATTATATTCAGGTAGATAGAAATGTTTTCTTAGTAAGAATGTAGGGTAGCGGTTAAGGTACCTGTCTACGTTCAGAACACTTTTTTGCAAAAACACAGAATATGGTTTAAATATACACATTTTTTGTTACAATGCGACTTAAAATTTTGAAAACATATATAATTTTCACTAATATTCCATAAAATTTTAAAAAAGTGGGTTAATTTGTATCGAAATTAAGTAAAATTTTACAGTTACGCCAGATGCTCTAAATTCAATTTAACTCAAAATATTTTAAATTCCTTTTTTTTACTGCATATTACTGAGACACTTACGTGTGAAATGAACTAAAATGTTTGAGATATTCCTTAAATGAACTGAAATATATCAAATCACACAGAAAAATGCAGAATTTTGCTTCAAAAAATTTCATTATTCTACGTAGAAGCCTGTATAATCATCAAATTTATACATAGGGCTTAACTTTTAGTTCAAAGCATAAAAAGAAATGCGTAAATATTGTAGAAATTGTTTATCAAATTATCTTCAAAACTTTTGAAGTAATCAAATTTATCGTATACACTAATAATTAAAAATGTAGTTTTTCAGAAAATGCATTTAAAGATTTTGCTTTAAACAAACACTATATTCTATTCATTTTCTACATTTAAAATTCTCCACATTTATATGTCACTTCTTCACTGATTTCATAACTAAGTAATTTTGATTGGCTTTATAATAAATTTTGTATAATTAAGTAATTAATAATTTTCTAAGGCAGTAATAATTTTGTAAGGCATAATTAAGTAATTTTGATTTAAATAACTTAATTGGCTATACCTGAAGTTCTAATTATCGTATAAACAAAAGTAAAGGTGTTTTGGAAACCTAAAAGATTCCTCTATAAAACAGAACAATAAACAGAAATTCGAATTTTCCTTCAAAAATGATAATTTTAACGTAGACAGATACTTTAACGGTTAAATTGTTTTTAAGGTCTTCAAGAGCAATATTCAGGTCTCTTTTATTAATGGAAATCATTTTAATTATGTTAATTTTTGTAAACAAATTATTATTTAAAACTTTAATACTAACACAGGAAAACTAATTCGTTAAATTACAAACTTTAAAGCAAAAATTCAGTTTTTTATCATAAATACCAATCAACCATTTTTAACCAGTTTTTTCAACTTTTAAATCCAGAAAAGAAATTTTGCCATCAGTGTCAGTTCCGTTCAAAATAAGGTCTGAGGGATAGGTTTAGCTTGCACATTTCACAAAGTTTTCACAGATAATCACTATTACATCATCTATGTGTCTGCAAAATAAAATGTTTCTAAATTTTCTCTCAAAAAATTTTCTCTTAAAATTTCTCTGTTTATTTTTTGTAGAACTCTTAGTTGAATAATGGTTTTTTAATTTAATATTTATTTCTAAATGAAATTTTATTACCTTCTTGTGTAATAAGCCTTATAAATGTGATTTCGAAAATTACAAATATCCCTATTAAAATAATTCACATGAATGTAGTGAGATTTTCTTTTCTGATTTTGAGTAAAATTAAATCTCATTCAGGTCCGCATTCCGAATTTAGGTAGTACCTATTATATGCAATAGTGATGTACCGTGGGTGATCCAAATGTCACAGAAAACATAAAAATATTATTTATTCAAAAACTACTGACAGTAACTCAATGCGATTTTTATTAAAGTGCACAAAAAATCATCGGATTTTTTTTTTTTTTTTTTTTTTTTTTTTTAATAAGAGAAAAAATAGTAGTTGCATTTTTCACTAACAAATCGGGCTGTATTTGCAGTATCCTCTCCCATTTTAAACAAATTCGCTTTCTCAAATGAAACCATTTCGTAAATAGTTTTTTATAAGTATTTCCAAAGCGAAACGTCTGAGGGCCATTCTCATTAATTACGCTGTCACATTGATCATTTATAGTCCTAATTACGCTGCAAAATGTACTTCTCCCCTGTAAAAAAGCAGTTTTACAATCAAAGCGCAGCCAGGTGGAGAAACTTTAAACTAATTTGATAATAAAACTTTTGTTATCTAAAAAAATCCGATAGAACTTTCGTGCGTTTCCGCGAAAACCGCATATAGTGCTACTTTTAAAGCATTTTGAATATTTTTTTTTCTTTCCTGGGACTTTTGGATCACCCGGTAGAGGGATGCCAGTAGTGGGAATCCACAATCATGCTATTATATACTATTAAAAAGTAAAAAAAAAAAAAAATCACAATTATTTCTGTAAAGTGAATTCATAAGGCATAAAAAATTAGCTTGAAATAAGCATGTGCAAAGAAATAAAAATGCTTACCTTATTTAAAAAACAATATGTAACAATAAGGTGTTCAAAAGCCCGAATTGCTTTATTTAAGACGACTTTATTCTAAAACAGGTTTCATAAAATGTTTGTAGTTCAAAATATTAATAACAAAAGTACAGCGCTTAGAATGTATACTGTGAAAAGAGACCATCAACTGAGTGCCTTAAAAATAAATCCACTCACCAGAGGCCAGTGCGATCGAGTTTATTGCTTGAAAACTCGCTATTGGTTAATTATGTGCTTAGATCACGTGACTGAACAGACGAGAGTGGTAAAAGCCAATTAGCTCTTCTATTTGAGCAAAAAAAAAAAAAAAAAAACTCGATCGCAGCGCCATCTGGGAAGCTTATTTTTTTTAGCAGTATTAGCATTCGATCTTAAGCGCTGGCCACACTGCATATTCTAAGCACTATAGTAGAGGGTTATAACATAAACCTTGAATTCGAGGTGAATCTATGCTCGCTATACTAGAAATCTTATTTTTAGAGTTTCAATTAGTAGTCTGTATTACAGATGCAATGTGCATTAGTACATCATTGGTATAGTCTAAATCACTAGTACATTTCATTTATCTTATATAAACAGTGAAAAGCGAGATTATTTTCATATTTACATTAACATAAGCAGGAAGAAAATTAAAACCTTCTATATATATTTTGCTTTCTGAAAACTTATTAGCCTTTGCTTTTGTATAAAGCTCTTAATGAACCACTCGGGGCAAATTTTATCCGTGTATTTAAGTTAAAGTTACATAAGCCTATGAAAGTGTTAATATTAATCGCATTTAAACTCAGAAATTTTCGGTCTCCAAATCTAAGACGTATGGGATATAATTAGATTATTAGTTCAAAGTCTAATCTTTATCCTTTTCATTAAAGATATCTTAGAAGTACTTAGAAAACCATTAATTAATTTTCCTTCAAAATAATAATAATCTATCTTTACACCAAAATAACAGATAATTTTTTACAAAAAAACAAATAATAATAATAATAACAATAATAATTCGTTTCGTGTATTTTGTACTTCAAAGAGCTTTATAAACTTTTATTTTTACAATTTTTATAAATAGCACTATTATAACTTGTTTAATTCTTTTTCAATTATAATTAGAAAAAGAAAAAAAAAAACTGACCATGATTAAATTTATCGAAGATTTCATGTAATTTATCTTAAGCGTTTCTTTTTAAACTACAAGTATATTACTAAAGAAATTTTCTTTCATACTTTTTAAGTAAAGTTTTTAAAAATACTTTTATGGCCAATAAGTTCTGATTTTTTTTTCTGCAGAAATAAACAGGAAATGAACAATAAATTAATGAATAATATATTATCAGTTACTGTTTACAATTTACCTAACGTTCAACAAGCTGTTCAATGCCTCAACAGTAGAAATCACCTGTTTCGATTCGAAAAAATCGTCCAGCCAAGCCTTCAATTTCACTTTTCTATTGAAAAAATTCTGCGTAATGTATTCGAGTAAGATGAAAACAGATGGAAATTCGAAGGAACCTAGTCGGGCAAATACGGAGAATGTGGCAGCACTTTAAAGTCAAATTGTTGAATGGCTTTTGTAGTCATATTGGTAATGTGAATGGGTGTCGTCGTATTGCAGAAGAACGCCATGTTGCCGATCAGGCCTTTTTTGCCAGGTAATGCTGTTGAATCATTGCAGGTGTTTCATGATGTGTTCCACATTGACTCTTCCGATCAAGCAATTCATTGTGGATCATTCATCCCATTCCTACTATATGACAGCATCGGCTTGCGCGGATGAAGATATTATTTTACTTGCGATGTCACCCGTTTGTCGGGGGCTACGACATTCTTTGCGCTACTTCATAATGACGTACAGGCAACATTTTTTTTTTCGCAAGTAACAAATCGGTATAGGAATCTCTGGTTGTGTCCTTTAAAGAATTAATGACCGGATAACAAACCGGTGGCATATTTAGGAACACTCAACCGTGCAGAAAAATCTCTGGTTGTGTCCTTTAAAGGATTAATGACCGGATAACAAACCGGTGGCATATTTAGGAACACTCAACCGTGCAGAGAAATCTCTGGTTGTGTCCTTTAAAGGATTAATGACCGGATAACAAACCGGTGGCATATTTAGGAACACTCAACCGTGCAGAGAAATCTCTGGTTGTGTCCTTTAAAGGATTAATGGCCGGATAACAAACCGGTGGCATATTTAGTAACACTCAACCGTGCAGAGAATTGGCGAAAACCTATGTAGCCAAACGCGCTTTTGCCAGAAATGTGTCATCGATAAGCAGGAGTTTAGGAATGCGTTGAAGGAAAGGAAAGTTAACGCTTTTTCCTATGCGATTTTTTAAATATAGTTGTTTCGTTTTCATTTGCAATGATGTTTCCGCATACAGGTGGCTTATTTTTTAATGTTAATTTCTACAAATACATTTTTATATAGTTTTGAAACATCTATATTTTGATCATATCACAAAACGAAGTTTATTTTGCAATAAGGTTTTAATTTCCACTTCTTTTAAACTTTACCAGACTACTTTTTAGGACTGAGGGCCTATTTTTGCGTTGTCGTTTTCGATAGTTGGACATTTGTCGAAATCATTTTTCGATAGTTGGACATTTATCGAAATCTAAAATTTATCGAAAATATAATTGAATAATTTGAAAGCGGTGTTATAATTGGGAAGAAAAAAAAAACTAATAGTCCTCCGTCCTAAACTAAATTCTGCTTTTGCCAGAATTTCATCAAAATCTTTTTATTATTATTATTATTATTATTATTATTATTGAAAGAAAAAGAAAAGGAAATTAATAATAATCAGTATCGTTACAAGCGATATCGAAAAAGTTTTTTTTAAATAATTTTGAATTAGGAAATAAAAAGTGCGCGTGAAATAATATGAAATAAAAATAAATAAATAAATGAATTTAATGATTTAATGTTTTTGTTTTTCGGGGGCTGCTCATGTATATAAAAAATGCGTATTAAAACGAGTCGAAGAAGGAAGCGAAGAAGGTATTGAGTTATATTACGATAAATACGATATATAATATGATACGATATATTAGACCTATCGTCCAGGGTTAGTAGGCATTTTCGTTGAAAGAAATAGTTTGTTCTTTCGGTGCAACTTGCATATTAGTCCCGTGAGGTACAACTTTCACATTAGTCCCTTGAGGTACAACTTTCACATTGGTCCCTTGAGGTACAACTTTCACTTTAGTCCCGTCAAGTACAACTTGCACATTAGTCCCCTTTAATTTCCTTTTTTAAAAACTGAAAATATTTACGGACGCTGGGGGCGGGAGGCATATATACAATCAACACCCGAATTTGATCATAGGCGAATTTCAGTACTCCTGATTCGCTGTTTCCTTTACAGTCGGCTCTGATGTCATGCTTTACATACTGAGAAACATTCTGTAGTAGAGATATTTCCCCTCTTACCTTTCGGTAAAATAACTTTCTTTTCAAAAACAAATCTGCTATCTCTATTTTCTAATAACGTTAAATCTACTTCAGGGAATACTATTACTATAAGTAACAATTAAAAATTTAGAAGATTGTTACAGATAGATGAATTAAACGAAAAAAAATTTGCAAAGCGACTCTATGTTTATACGATATTTTCTAAAAATATTCTTTTTTACTTGTTAAATAAATGTACACCACATTATTGGAGTTTAAATATCCTAGTAATTTTTTTTTTTTTTTTAACTTTTATTAATATTTTTAATTTTGTTTTAGTAAATTTTATTTAGTAAATACAAAAAATATTTATAGAGAGAGTATGATTTTTAAAATTGACTGATATACGTAGTAAAAATGATAAAAATAACTAGAGTTGTCTGCATTTAAACTACGCGTAATGATAAAATGCAGCAAGCTTATGAGCATAGCTAAGGTGGTACACTAGACTCATCCCCCACCTTCCTAAAGAACAGAAAAGATAGTTCACATTTAATGAAGAGAAGAGTATGAGAATAGGCAAAAGTTAAATTTCCATTTGTAAATTTTGATTTTAACCCTTAACTGCTGTCATCGGTCTGACAGACCGCTCGCCATTTTCTAGCCCTCATTAACACCCCTCAAAATAGGTAATGATCCAGACCCTCTTTTCTACCTTCCTAAAACGATTGGCCAAGGTCACATTCCACTTGTCGTTCAGCGAACGGGGTTTAGTTTTTTTTTTTTTTTTCTACTTTTCTTTTTTCTAGCGGTATGTGAGACCGCTGACTGCAGATACGAGTCTGTTTTTGTCCGATGAGTAGTATTGTTTCTGTAGATATATTTATGATATTTTTTGTAATTTTATGAAAAAAAAGGGCTTCGACTAGTTCAAGAAAACGTCCGGTGTATCTCACACAGAATGGAATTCTGGAACTTGTAAATTTATATAAAAAAAATAAAAAAATGTGTATGCAAGTTTCATTTTATTTACTGTTTTATTTAAATACGGATGCCAACTACTCCGGATGTTGACTACCACTATTTTTTTTTTTTTTAATTTCAAGATATATACATTATATTTGCGTATTTTGAAAAATTTTCAACTGAGAAGTTTTGTTAGCTATAATCCGGAGTAGTTTGCAACTATGTATTTTGAATGGAACTAATAATATTCTTTTATAGTGCAATATTTTCCACAATTATTAATACTTTTTTACTATATCTATAATTTTTTGTTACACTAGCGAATTTAAAATTATATAATTCATGCTCATTGATGCAATGTTGTCCCATCGGTATTCTCTTGCACGTTCATATGTCGGGATACCCGTTTAAGTTCTCCAAAATTGCCTTTAAAAAAAAAAATAATAATAATAAAAAGATAAATTAAATAAACAATTTAGTAGATAAATAATAGCATACAATCAATAGCTTACCATTTATTCGACGTTTTAAATAAGTTTTAATCAAGCGGTCTGAGAGACCGCTCACAGTAATTGTGAGAGAATTTTAGTCACAGTAGTTAAGGGTTAAAAAGTCTCATAAATGTTTTAAAGTAAGTCAAATAATAAAATGTAAATTATATATATGGAGATATATACATATAGTATTAACATCAGAAATAAATATATATATTTTTTAATTTTGATAGTTTGATTAAAATAAAATGGAAGTTTTAAGCTTTTAAATCTCTGAGTAAGAAAAAAAAAAAAAAAAAAAAAAAAAAGCTATTTGGATGTTTTTTAACGATTTTGAAAAACAACACTTCGTCTTATTATTATTTTTTCTTTTCTTTTCTGGATAGTCATTATCTTAATTATCACTCTACGTCTTATATTTGTTGACAGTAGTCAATGGCATAGCATTAACATTTTTTACTTTAAAAGAATAAAAGAAATTACGAAAGAAAAATCAATGTATTCTGTGTAATTAATGTCATATAAGGTCGATCTATTTATCACAAAAAATTTAAATTTTGTCGTTCTATCACGTAGAAAAAATAAATGGATCAAACAATTTAAATTATAAATTAAGTTTTAGGTTCTGTTTATATATATATCATTATTTAAAAATAATATCTTTTTAAATTGTGACAATGAAATAAAATTAAGCTATCTTGAATTAATACACAAGGAATACATATGACGTATACAGTACTTGTAAAAATCATTTAATTAATGTCATTTTTCAATAAAGTTTTATTTGCCGTAGATCATAAATTGCAGAAAGAAAACATTTTAAAAATGTATTGAAAATGTTAATACCTTGTTTTAATCTTAAAAAAAAAAAAAAAAAAATCGAAATTATCTGTATTTTTCTATTTTTAAGGTTGTTGGTAGAAAAAAGTTTTCGAAGGGGAGGGCCGGGGGGGGGGGGGGTCAAGATATATTACATAATATTGAGTGTTAAAAATGATTTAAAAACAATTCCTCATATTTGCAAATTTCGGTAAAAGGGGAGGGGTGGAGGGCTTCAAAACTTCCCGTTAGCCATGGTGTAAAATCGTTAATTTTACATAGTTAGTTTGCCAACCAAAACAAACCCTTTGGGTCACTGAATATAGCACTTTATCCATGGTTTAAGACCATTGAGTTTGATCCTCCAACTGTATTCCTTGTTTTTAATGTTTTTCTTTTTTTTGCTGTTGGCAGCATGTGTGTAAAAAAAAGCGTGACTTACTTTTGCGGCGGCAGTTTGGATTGAAAAATGGCTTCCAGCATAAATCGAAAGGAAAAATTATTCTGTTTCTGTATACATTTATATAAAACCAAAAATGATTA